>JAQQSU010018651.1:0-10433 GCA_028627135.1 Pseudochirops cupreus
AAGAATCTAGAATCTAAAGTTCCATAATCAAATGTTATAAATATATATCTATATATACACATGCAATTATTATTATTATTATTATTATTAACTACATCCAACTGGAACTTGAGATGCACAGGCACTGTGGTTGGGAGATCCATCTTGCCCTAACAAAAAGTCAGAGGGGTGAGGGGGGAAGACATAGGGGAGAATAGACTGGGGAATGGGGGATACACTGGGATGGCTGTTTTGGAGGAGAGATGGGGAGAAAATATGTAACTCAAAATCTTGTGGAAATGGATGATGCAAACTAAAATAAAATTTAAAATAAAAAAAAAAGAAAATGTTAATATGTGGTTTTCTAAGTCAGTATAGGGTTCAGTGGCCCAAGCTTCTTTTTGAGTTAGACAATGCTTCCTTAGAATATTATATATGCAGGGAGGGAACCAGATTGGGACTGGACTCATAATTTCATTGGTATAAGGAACTCTGAAATTTGGAAGTTTCCTTTACCAAAGATATGCATGTTCTCACTACAACTTTTCTTAGAAAGTTGACTAAAATACAAGGTAGTATCAAACCAGAGTAAAATGGAATTGGGAAATGTTTAGAAAAACAATTATAAATACAATAGAATGAAGAAATTATGTTTGTAAATAAAATTTGAAATTTTCTTTATTTTTTCCTTCTTTTTATTTACTATTTTATTTTCCCCCAATCACATGTTAAAACAATTTTTACCATTTGTTTTTAAAAATTTTGAGTTCCATATTTTCTCCCTCCCTCTTTTCCCCTACCCTCTAACTGAAAAGGCAAGTAATATGTTACATACATATAAGTATGTATATATGTATCATAAGTTAAACATGTGCAGTCATGCAAAACATATTTCCATATTAGTCATACTGTAAAAGAAAACAAAACCAAAATAAAACAATAAAAATTAAGAAAATGAAAAAACATATGCTTCAATCTGCATTCAGACTCCATCAGTTCTTTCTCTGGAGGTGGATAGCATTTTTCATCATAAGGCCTTCAGAATTGTTTTAGATCATGTAAAGCCAAGCACAAGCAGCTTTGCAGAGGACTGCTACTGTGAATAGCTTCAAGGTTTTGATTACATAGTAAAGTGAACTCTCTATTTACTCAGCAATAAATTAAGGCAAAACATTCACAGAAATCAAAGTACAGCACTTACAATGTTATGACATAACAACTTATCACTAAAATGGCCACATAGCTTTAAACAAAGTACATTCATTTAGTAACTCAATCATTCAGTAAGTCCTTAATTCAATCATCCTTAAGGAAGCTTGTCTCCTTAATGGACACAAAATACAAAGGTCAAAGTTCTACACCCTTAAGTCACAGTAAATCACAATCTTCTCAGTCAGTATCAGATCCCCAAGAGTTGATCTTGACTTGAGGCTGGCTCTCAGTTTCCATGGTTCCTCTTCCATGGTCCCAGATCCTGCCAGAATCTACAAACTTGTCACCTGGGTTCAAAGGCAAGCAGTTCTCAGTTCCTTGTCCAGCTCCTTGTCCAGTTCTTCATCCAGTTCCTTGTCCAGTTCCCATTCCATATTGAAGCTCACAGTGTCCAGTCCACCTCAAATCCTTCACAGTTCCTGCTTCTGGGAAGACAAAACTTAACACAGCCAACACAGCATTCAAAAACATTGCCAGCACCATCATCAATTTACTGTCTGCCTGTCAAATCAACATAGACCCAACAACAAGGTCTGAGGAAGCAACACAAATCATCACTATAGTCCCAGGACCTCTAAAAACATCAGCAAGACCCTCCTCCAGGACTTCTGTAAACATACAAGAAGAAAATCCTCTTTCATGGCTTCTGAACCAGCAGTAATTCTTCTCTTCCTAGTCTGGGCCTTTCCTTATATATGATCATTAGTTCCTCCCTGCCCCACCCCTTCCTGTTGTATCTGCAAGTTCCTCCCACTGTGGGATTCACAAGTTCTGCTTCTTAACAACTTGAAACAAGGTGCTAAGTACTTGTTTGCCTGCCAATACAAGGGGCAGGGAATATCTTCAAATCCCATTACCATTACAGATCACTGTATTGTTGTGAATAGTTAAATCATTCATAATTGACCATCATACAATATTGCTGTTACTATGTTCTCCTGGTTCCATTCACTTCACTTTGCAACAGTTCATGTACATCTTTCCAGGTTTTTCCTCAAAGCATTTGCTTGGCATTTCTCATAGCACAATAGTAATCCATCACATTCATATACCATAACTTGGTCAGCCATTCCTCAATTGATGGGCATCCCTTCAAGTTCTAATTCTTTGCTACCACTAAAAAACTGCTATAAATATTTTTGTACATATGGGTCCCCTTCCTTTTTGGTTTTTATCTCTTTGGGATACAGACTTAGTATTGTTGGGTCAAAGGATATGCATAGTTTTTATACCTCTTTGGACATACAGCCCTTTTATAAGCCTTTGGGCATAGTTACACATTGCTCTACAAAATGGTTGAGTCAGTTGACAACTGCACAAACAATGCATTAGTGTCCTTATTTTCCCATATCCCCTCCAACATTTGACATTCTCCTTTTCTGTCATATTAGCCAATCTGATAGTTGTGGGTGGTGTCTCAGAGTTATTTTAATTTGCATTTCTCTAATCTGTGGTGATTTAGAGCATTTTTTTCATATGACTAAGGATAGCTTTGATTTCTTTTTCTGAACACTGCCTGTTCATATCCTTTGTCCATTTATCAGTTAGGGAATGGGTCATTTTTATAAATTTGACTCAGTTCTCTACATATTTGGGAAATAAAGCCTTTATCAGAGAAACTTGCTATAAATTTTTTTCAGTTATGATTACTAACTCTACTTCCCTCCATTCTATTTCCCCCTTATTTATCTTACACTCTCTGTCCCCGTTCACCCTCTCCATCTTCAAAAATATTTTGCTTCCAACTATTGCCTTCTCCAAAATTTCCTCTCATCTATCACCCCCACCCCTTCTCTTATTTCCTTCTCTTCCTACTTTCCTATAGGGTGAGATAGATTTCTATGCCCAACTGAGTGGGTATGTTACTCTCTCTGTGAACTAAATCCAATGAGAATAAGGTTCATGTGCTCTCCTTTTCCCTCATACACCCCTCCACTGCAAAAGTTCTTTCCCACCTCTTTTATATGGGATAATTTTCCCTATCCTACCTATCCCTTCACCCTTCTTCCAGTGCATCCCTCTTTCTCACTCATTAATTTTATTGTTTTAGATATTCAGCCCAACACTTTCAATTCATACCAAAGCTCTCCCCCTATGTATACTCCTTCTAACTGCCTAATGAGAAAGTTTTCAGGAGACACAAGTACTATTTTTCCATATAGCAATGCAAACAGTTTAACCTTACAGAATCTTTTATGATTTCTCTTTCCTGTTTGCCTTTTTATTCTTCTCTGGAATCTTGTATTTGAATGACAACTTCTCTATTCAGCTTTGGGCTTTTTATCAGGAATGCTTAAAAGTCCTCTATTTCATTGAATATCCATTTTTTCCCTTGAAGGATTATAATCAGTTTTGCTAGGTAGGTGATTCTTGGTTGTAATACTAGCTCCTTTGCCCTCCAGAATATCATATTCCAAACCCTCTGATCCTTTAATATAGAAGCTGCTAAATCTTGTATTGTCCTGACTGTGGCTCCATTATATCTGAATTATATTTCTGGATGCTTGAAGAATTTTTTCTTGACCAGAGACTCCTGGAATTTGGCTATAATATTCATGGGAATTTTCATTTTGGGATCTCCTTCAGGAGGTACTCAGTGGAGTCTTTCAATTTTTATTTTACCCTCTGGTTCCAGAATATCAGAGAAATTTTCATTGATAATTTCTTGGAAGAAGATATCTAGGTTCTTTTTTTTATTATGGCTTCCAGGTAGCCCAATAATTGTCAAATTTTCTCTCCTAGATCTATTTTTTAGGTCAGTTGTTTTCCAATGAAATATTTCACAATTTCTTCTAGTTTTCCATTCTTTCAATTTTGTTTCATTGTTTCTTGGTATTTCATGAAGTCATTAGCTTTCACTTGCCGAATTCTAATTTTGAAGGAATTATTTCTTCATGAAACTTTTCCATGTGTCCAATTCAGCTTTTTAAGGCATTCTACTCTTCACTGGACTTTTGTGCCTCTTTAACTATTTGGCCTATTCTGTTTTTTAAGGTGCTATTTTCTTCAATATTTTTGTGCCTCCTTTTCCAAGCTGTCGAGTCTTTTTTTTCATGATTTTCTTGCATCACTCTCATTTATTTACCTGATTTTTCCTCTGTCTCTCTCATTTGATTTTCAAAATCCATGTTGCGCTCTTCCAGGAATTCTTTTTGGGCCTGATACCAATTTGGATTTTTCTTTGAAGCTTTGGATGGAGCAGTTTTGACTCTGTTGTCTTCCTCTGAGCTTGTGTTTTAACGTTTCCTATAACCATACTATTTTTCTGTGGTAAGAATATTTTTTGTTGTTGTTTGGTCATTTTCCAGTCTAATTCTTGACTTGTTTTTGGAGTGGAGGGGGCATTGTTCCAAGTTTCAGGCTTTTGTGCAGCTATTTTCAGAGCTAGTTCTGAAGGGCCTTAAGTTTTCAGTTCTTCCAAAGTATTATGATCTAAGAAGTGTGTTTATTACTTTCTTGACCAACCTGTGCTCTGGTCTGTGAGCAACCACAAGTACTCTTTTCTGCCCTGGAACTGTGACCCAGGGTCCCCCACTCTGCTGAGGCCACAAGCTCTGGTGTGCCAATGTTCTTCCTCGCACTGAGACTGTGACTCAAATTCAAATATGGATAATACAACAAAGGTCTCCAACATCAGCAAAGAGACTCCTGTTATCTCTTTCTGAGAAGTAGTCCAACCCCCTTACTGTATTGTGGGCTAAAAGCTCCAGAAACCACAGTGGCCCCTGCTGACTGACTTGCTCCCAAGGCCTGCTGCTAGTTTGTTTGGGGCGAGGGCTGTGCTGGAACAGTCTGCACTAGACTGTGCTTCGCTCTCATCATGGTGCATTAGACCTTTCTTACCAATCTTCTAAGTTGTACTAGACTGGAATATTGCTTCACCCTATACTTTTGTGGGCCCCACAGTATCAGAATTTACTTTGAGGCATGGCAGTTGTTTGAAGGATAATTTGTAAGAGCTCAGGTGACTCCCTGCCTTTTCTCTAACATTGTGGTTCTTCCCCCAAATTTGTAATTTTCTAGGTCACCATAAGAGATCTAGATTCTATTTGAGTTTGGCCAACAACACTGAGAGCTTAAGTGAATTGTCCAGTTACACAGCCAGTACATGTCAGACGTAAATCCAAGGCTTCTTGGAGTTGAGGCCACTATCCATTATGCCATGGTGCCCAGCTATCATTATTTTTAGTTTTGGTAACTGTCTGTTCTCAATTTGGGACAAAGATATTGCTTTCTACATTTCTGATTCCAATTAGATGACTTTGTGATGCAAAGATGGCACCCTACTACCCACATTCTTTACCTGTGACCGCTGTAACTTCATTTTGTCTCCTGATTCTTGTTATAGCTTCCCCATTTCATCTTCCCACATACATTAGCACCCTGGCCCTCAGCAACAGCCCAAGGGTCATAGGCAGCACCTCTACAGTTTGGACAGGCAAGACTCTAGTGCTGGTTGTTCCTGTTCTCAGCTCATACAAGCAAAGTCTCTATCCTTGTTTTCCCAGAGCAAGCCCTGGATGAACAAAGATTCATTCTTTTCGACATCTGGGTAATCTGTCTCACCCATTTCTAATGAGGAAATCAGGTCTCAGTTTTAAAATACTTTTTTAAGAGTCCAAATTAATCATTTTCAGAAACTGGAGTGTGAATGTCATCTAGAAAGTATGGAGAAGTATCTCATGATGAGATATGGGAGCCTATGAAGACATTTTGAAATTGCAGAGTATTAGGGCTCTTTCAGGAAACTGAGGTCCATACTGATGGACTGATGTATCCAACACAACACAATTCGTGAGTGGCAACGTCATACATCTCTTTCAAGTTTAAACCACACCCTTCAAGAATGGAGCATACTCATAGTGGAGGCTATATGGTAGAGTAGCAAAGTATTGGACCTGGAGTCAGGAAGTATCTGGGTACATTTTCTAGCTCTGACACTTATCAATTGTGTGAGCATGGGAAGTCATATCAGAGCCTTAGTTTCCTCATCAGTAAAACAAAGATAATAATATTGTAGCATTTATTTCATAAAAGTATTGTGAGGTTAAAATGAGTCACCAGATCTGCAATTCTCTATAGCTATCAGTTATTACCAGAGGACTTACAAGAAAGTTACCCTTTTAGAGCTCTGATTTCTGATATCAGTCAATAAACTTCAGTTTCATTGTATTAAAGTGGGCCCCTTATGACCTGAAACATAACCACAGATAAGATTTAGAGCTTAGGGAGAAGCTTTAGATACAACAGAATCCAAGTCATTCGTTTTCTAGTTGTGGAAAAATGAGGCATAGAGAGGAAGGTGCATTGACCAAAGTCACTGTAAAAATAAGAGATATAACCAGAATTTGAGCTCAGGCCTCCTGGCTCTAAATCCATTGTTCTTCCTACAGTACTACACTGCCTCCCTTCCCAAAGATTTTTAAAACTTCTGGCTGATAGTATGCACAGTGCGATCACTATCTCACTTTTGTATACTCCTAAGGAAACACCATGGAAGGAGGCCAGGAGGTGGAGCCAAGATGGAGAAGCAAAAGCTTCCACACCAACCACCTCTAATACAAGTAAAGTATGACTCTAAACAAATTTTAGAGCTAAAGAACCCACAAAGTGACAGAAAGAAACAAATCTCCCACTGAAGGCAGCCTGGCAGGCGGACGGGAAGAGTTCATTGCAGCGCGCTGGTAGCTGAGCACAGTCCCGTGTGAACCAACCAGGCCCAGACCTGGGTGGCCACAACCAGTGGCCCGCACCAGCCAGAGCAGACTTCCTGAGAGTGAATTACCAGCAGCTGTGGTGGTTCCCAGACTTCTCAACCCATAAATGCCAAAGAGAAAGTAAAAGGTTAGTGGGGAACTCTGTTGGAAATGGGAGACAGAAGAGAGCATTATGATCCCTGCCCCCAGGGAAACTGTTGGAGGAGGTACAGTGGAGGCAGGCAGCTGTAGCTGCTCCTGTGTGGCTGCCTCCAGAGCTCCTGGGCTGCAGATTGTAGGGGAACCAATCAACCATTCAGAGGGTAACTGCTCTTCCTTTGACCTGGTTGGATCTGGGACACAGTCTTGGATGGTGGTCCTGGGGTGAGGAACATCAGTGAGCCAAAGCTTGTGGGGGCTGTAGAGAGGGTTCCCTCCTCATAGCTCTGGCAACTGTGAAAACCCCAGCAATTTGGGACATACCTCTCTCCACTCTGGAAGCAGAGTTCTACCATGGTAAAGAGCTCAAAAGGCAGGTAAATGGCTGGCAAGATGAGGAAGCAGAGGAAGCACACCCAAACCATAGAATCCTTTTTGGGGACAAAAAGGATCAAAACAGGGAACCATAAAAAGACAAAAAAGTCAAAACTACAGCATCAAAGGCTTCCAAGAAAAAATATGAATTGGTTACAGGCCATGGAGGAGGTCAAGAAGGATTTTGAAAATCAAGTAAGAGAAGTGGATGAAAAATTGGAAAAGGAAATGAGAATGATGCATAAAAATCATGAAAAGAGAGTCAACTGCATGTTAAAGTAGACTCAAAAAATAGTAAAGAAAATAATACCTTAAAAATAGACTAACTCAAATGGCAAAAGAGGCCCAAAAGGCAATGAGGAGAAGAATGCCTTAAAAACGCAAATTGGCCAAATGGAAAAGGAATTTCAAAAACTCACTGAAGAGAATAATTCCTTCAAAATCAGACTGGAGCAAAGGGAAGGTGATAACTTTATGAGAAATCAAGATACTATAAAACAGATCCAAAGAAATGAAAAAGTAGAAGGCAATGTGAAATATCTCATTAGAAAAACCACTGACCTGGAAAATAGATAATTTAAAGATTATTGGACAACGTGAAAGCCATGATCAAGAAAAGAGTGTAGAGAACATCTTTCAAGAAATTATCAAGCAAAGTTGCCCTGATATTCTAGAACCAGGCAGAAAAATAGCAATTGAAAGTATTCACCAATTGCCTCTTGAAAAAGATCCCAAAGAGAAAAGTTGCCAGATCAAGGAGAAAATATTACAAGCAGCCAAGAAGAGACAATTTGAATATTGTGGAAACACAATCAGGATAACACAGGATCTGGCAGCTTCTACACTGAGGGATCAAAGGGCTTGGAATATGATATTCTGGAGGTCAAAGGAGCTGGGATTAAAACCAAGAATTACTTACCCAGCAAAACTGAGTGTAATGTTTCAGGGGAAAATATGGTCATTCAATGAAATAGAGTACTTTCAAGCATTCTTGATTAAAAAACCAAAGTTGAGTAGAAAATCTGACATTCAGATATAAGAAGCAAGAGAAGCATGAGAAGGTAAACAGCAAAAAAAAAAAAACTCATAAGGAACTTATCAAAGTTGAAGTATTTGTATTCCTATATGGAAAAGTGATAATTGTAACTTATGAAACTTTTCTCAGTATGAGGATAGCTGAAGGGAGTATAAATGTGTATATATGTATACACATATATATTTATATAGGAGGGTGTATGTGTATATAAATACATATGTGAGTGTGTGCGTATATGGGTACCAGTATACATAGACAGAGGGCACAGGACTAATTGAGTAGGAAGGAATGATACTTAAAAGGTGAAATTGAGAGATGAGAGAGGAATATAATGAGAGGAGATGGGGGAGACTGAATGGGGTAAATTATCTCATACAGAAGAGGCAAGGGAAAACTATTACAATGGAGGGGAAGAACAGGACGGCAAAAGTGAATGGGTCAACCTTACTCTTATTGAATTTGGCTTAGGGAGGGAACAGCATACACTCTGAATTGGGTGTCTTGCCCTGTAGGGGAGCAGGGGGGAAGGGGATGAGAGGGAGGATGATGGAGGGTAGGATAGGTTGGGGGGGGGAAGGTAGTTAGAAGCACACACTTTTGAAAAGGGACAGGTTCAAAGCAAAGAATATAACAAGTGGGGGTGGGATAGAATGGAGGGGAATATAGTCAGTCTCACACAATATATCCACTACTGAAATGGTTTGCATAGCTACACATGTACCACCTATATTGAATTCTTTATCATCCCAGTAAGGGTAGGTGACGAGGGAAGAAGGGAAATAATCTCAAAATCAATGTTTTAAAAACAAATGTTTTTTAAAAAATTGTTTTTTACATGCAACTGGGAAATAAGATATACATGCACTGGGGTATAGAAATCCATCTTGCCCTACTAGAAAGTTGGTGGTGGTATGGAGGAGGTCATAAGAGAGAGCAGATTGGGGGAAGGGATATTCGGTAGGCTCACTATCTTGGGTTGGGGGAATAGGGGAAAGATGGGGAGGAGATTTGGAACTCAAAATCTTGTGGAAATGAATGTTGAAAATTAAAAATTAATTAATTAAAATTTAAAAAAAAAGAAAGGGGGACAGGTTTAGTGAGATCTTACCAATGCAATCTTTGCACAATAATATATAATCATTGATGATTAGCCCCCTGCCCAAATAGGATATAACTCAAGAAATGTTTTCACATGTTTCATTCTCAAGGAAAATAAAACAATTCAGAAACAAAAGTCTGTCAAAGGATCCATGATATCAGCCATTTGAAGGTGAAATTAGCTTCAAATGGAAGATGTTTTTTCTTAAATATTTACCAAATAAAGCAAGAGAAAACAGAAGGGTGACCTACAGACATTGTTATCAGTATTCATCATGTGTTTTTCTTAGAAAAACAACATAAAAATAGGAACATATATCAATAACAGTTTCTGACACATTCCATTTTTCATTTATTTCTACCAGGAAACAGAGAAGGTTTGGCTAAGACTTTGGAAAAATCTTTAAAATTTCCAGCTAGCAAAACCCTGGAGGGTAGGTCATGTGAACTCTTCCTTATACATACCCTCCAAAAGGCAGTTTTACCATCTAACTAGTCCATAAGCTTGAGAAACTCAATTCCCCCTGAAGGGCTTTGGGAAAATGTCTGTTGCCTTTCACTTCTTGGGAATTTGCTGCTATTTGTAACAAGCTTTGATAACCTCACATGAAAGATTTTTTTTTAATTTTACTTTAGTTTGCATCATCCATTTCCACAAGATTTTGAGTTACATATTTTCTCCCCATCTTTCGCCTACCCACCACCCCAAAACAGCCATCCCAGTGTATCCCCCATTCCCCAGTCTATTCTCTCCTATGTCTTCCCCCCTCACCCCTCTGACTTTTCATTAGGACAGGATGGATCTCCCAACCACAGTGCCTGTGTATCTCAAGTTCCAGTTGGATATAGTTAATAATAATAATAATAATAATAATAAT
>JAQQSU010018652.1:0-10433 GCA_028627135.1 Pseudochirops cupreus
CATGAAGTCATTTGCTTCCATTTGCTCCACTCTAATTTTGACGGAATTATTCTCTTCAGAGTGCTTTTGAGATTCTTTCTCCATCTGGCAAAGGTGACTTTTTAAGGCATTCTTCTCCTCATTGGCTTTTTGGGCCTCTTTTGTCATTTGAGTTAATCTATTTTTTAGGGTGTTGATTTCTTCAGTCATACTGCTGACTGTCTTTTCATGATTTTCCTGCAACATTCTTATTTCTCTTCCCAATTTTTCTTCCACTTCCCTTATTTGGTTTTGAAAATCTTTCTTCAACTCATCTCTAGCTCCAAGGCACTCCGCATGCTCATTGGAGGCCTCTGGTGGGGGCGCTCTGGCTGCACTCCCCTCCCCCCTCTCTCTCCCATGATCCCCCTTTTCCCCAAAGAAGGAATGAAGGGTTTGGGAGCTGTTCTTACTTTGCTTCTTATGCTTATTCCCACTCATGGTTCTTCAGACCGTGTTTTTTTTTGTTTAAATCTCTGTGGGACTCTGCTTCCAGAAGGGAAAGCTCCATCCCAAATCGCTGGGGTCCTCCCGGCCGCCACAGCTCTCAGGAAGAGGCTGGGAACTCTTCCTATATACTTCCAGCTGACTGGATAGCGAGGACTCCAACACCAAGGCCCAAGACGGTGATCCAGATCCAGGCCACTCAACGTGAGAGCTCTGGCCTGAGAACAATCGCTCAGTCCCCCTGCTGCCTACAGGCCGCGGGCGGGAAGCTGCAAAGCTGTGGCGGGTGCAAAACCTCTGCCTTTCGCTTTTCCAGTCTGGAGGCCTTCTGGCCGGACTGCTTATCTCCCCCTTTCAAAATCCCCACTCGCAGCTGCTGCCAATCCGCTCACCTGAGAGGCTCCTCCACTCCCCACATCCAGCTGCCCCCGGGGCACAGCTGCAGCTTCAGGCCAGGCTGGTTTCGGTTCGCAGTGCTGATATGGTTCCTTGTAGCCGAGCTGACTTTAGTGGGAAGTATCTTTGTGTGCATTTTGGAGTTCTAGGATTGGTTTAGAGTCCTATTTTATGGGTATTTTGGGGTGGCTATGTGAGAGCTGCGATATGTTGCTGCTGCTACGCCGCCATCTTGGCTCCGCCCCCCCTACAGTGGATTTTTTAAAAATACACACCTTGCAGAGAATCTGACATGCACTAAGTGGTTTTCATCCAGATTCTGACATTACTTCACCATTATGTGTGTTTTGGATAAGCATCATAGAATACTGAGTGGAGCCAGGAATTGGGGAGGAGGACGAGATCAGGTTAGTATGCATTTAGAAAATTGTACAATGCCTTTAATTACCCTGACTGCCTGCCTCTGAAGGAAAAAAAAAAACATTCCTTTCACAAAATTATAGAATCACAGGATTGCATAGTTAGAAGAGTCTACAGAATCCATCTAGTCCAGGGGTGGGGAACCTATAGCACTGACGCCACATGTGGCCCTCTAGGTCTTCAGGTGTGGCCGTTTGACTGAATCCAAGCTTCACAGAACAGATTCCCTTAATAAAAGAATGTGTTCTGTAAAACTTGGACTCATTCAAAAGGCCTCACCCAAGCACAGGTTCCCCACCTCTGAAGTCCAACCTGTAACTAAACAATAATCACCTCTGCATCACGATTATAACATCCAACCCTACCTGCCAATGAGGCCATCCATTTTTACTTGAGGTTCTGCAATTCACGCTAATTTTCCTGTGATGATGCTATTGATGGTTACAAAGCACAGAACCCGTGTAATAAACATGTAATTACAATGGTTAAAAATATCCAAATAGCAACAAAAATACAAGTTGTGGGCAGGCATGAGTGTTCTATATACATTTTTGCTTTATTTTATTTTCAGACCAGGTCTCTGGTTCACTGAGGCTAGAAGTACAACAGTTACTCATGGGGCATTCTAATTCTGATCAGCACAGATGCTTTCATCAGCTTTCTTTTTCCAGCCTTGGCTGATGACCCTTTGTTCCTTAGGGCTCACCATATTGTTGCCAGAGAATGAAGTCATTTGACAGGCTCATCCCTACTGCTGCTCAGAATTCCTAAACTCTAGTGATGCACCAGCCTCAACCTTCCCAGCAGCAGGGCCTACTGACATCTGACATCATTCCAGGTCCAGTTTATAGCGTGTTACCAATGGCGATTTATATTCCAGAATCTATATATGTAAAGCGTTGTCAAGGTGTATTATCTAAGTGGTAGTTAAAAGAAAAAATGTGAACCTACAGCCAAAGGGTAAATCCCTTCTGGAAGATTTGTAGGGAAACATAGACAAGAATTTCATTGAAAGGGAAGACACACTGTTCTTCATCCTCAGAAGAAACATTCACACAAATGAAACCGTCAAGTCAGTGAAAGTATCAAAGCATACGTACAAGTATCTTTCCTTGACCTGCACATATCTTCTTGCCAAATGCAATTACATTCTATATCTTACATTATGGTAGCAATTTGTATTAGAATTAAAATATCTGTATCATTGTAAAAAGCATTTGATGCATAGACAGCACTTTACTATATACCCCCAATACCCCCATATGTGGAGAGGGAGAAGAAATAAATATGCTGCGCTTAAATTTCTGAAGTACTAAATCTGATCATCAACTATTTCTGGGTTGGTGGTGGTTTTTTGTCAGTTTTTTTTTTACTCTAGCAGTTACTCAAGAGATATGCTACTGTCTCATATGTTGTTTATGATAAGAAATAAACATGGAAATAAAGGACAAGATCATCAAATTCTCTCTAACAAGCTAACACTAGTCAATAAAAATCAAAGTGACAATAACCTGCTGAGCATCTCAGGGCTAAATATACATATATATGTATATATTATATATTATATATATATACACACACACATATGTATATTGTGTGTATACACACAGAATTTCCTAGAAGAGCACAGATATGATTTTGTTGCAATACCTTACACTTGTACAATTATTATGCACATCCATTATTTAGACATCACAACAATACTGTGAAATAACTGGTATTAGCATTTATCAGCACTCTCTGACAGTTATGTACAAAGAGCTTAGCTGGATCACTCAAGTTCATATAATAAGTTACTGATGGTATCTGGCATTGACTGTTCTGATTCTGACTCCAATTTTTCAAATTAAATAGAGTAATACTGTAATTATGGGGGGCAAATCAATGTCTTAGGCAGCTAGGTGTTGCAGCAGATAGAG
This sequence comes from Pseudochirops cupreus, assembly GCA_028627135.1. NCBI lineage: Eukaryota > Metazoa > Chordata > Mammalia > Diprotodontia > Pseudocheiridae > Pseudochirops > Pseudochirops cupreus. The sequence continues at coordinate 3,201 of JAQQSU010018652.1, forward strand.
TGCTTGCCTTGGAGTGAGGATGACTCAGCTTCCTGAGTTCAAATCTGGCCTCAGGGACTTACTAGCAGTGTGACCCTGAGTGAGTCATTTAACCTGTGTTTGCCTCAGTTTCCTTATCTGTAAAATGAGCTGGAGAAGGAAATGACAAGTCATTCTAGTATCTTTATCAAGAAAACCCAAATGGAGTCATAAAGGGTCAGACATGACTGAAATTCCTGAACAACAAAAATCTAGAGTGAAAATATACCAAAATCCAGGCTATATGTAGAAAAAACAAACATAACCTTAGAATTAGAATCTAATGGGGATCATATAGTACAGCATACACCTAATGAGAAATATCATTTAAAATATTCTATGAAGTTGTTATTCAACCTTAAGGTAAAAAAAAAGAAATAATACCCCAAGGAAGGCAATTCTACATTTATAGAGTTCTAATTATTAGGAACTATTTTTTAAATATAAAGACCAAATCTACTTTTCCCACAACTTACACTGTTTTGTTTTGTTTTTTTTTTTTTACCATTTTTTGCCCCCTGAATCCAAATAAAACAAGTCTAATTCTTATTCCACATGACATTAATTAGAATAAATGAAGGCTGCTGTCACATTTGCTCTATACTTTCCCTTCTTCAAACTAAATATTCTATATTCATTCAATCAGTCCCCATTGACCACAGTCCTAACTATTCCCTCACCAACCTCTCTGGGTGTGCTCTAGTTTCTTAACATTGTTTCTAAAAGTACAATCTAAAACTGAAAGTAGGAAGGGTAATGTTTGAGAGAAGTAGAAAAGTACTGTTATTTCTTTTTTTAGACACTAGATTTCTACTAATGCAATGGCAATATGGTTGGGAGGATTCTTCCACCCCCACTCATTTGAGACTGTCACACAATATAATACCACATGATGGTGTTTTAATGTATTAACAAATGATCACATCTTTTGATCCCTTCATTAGATAGAAACACCTCTCTGATTGAGTCAAGAAGGGAATAGTATGATGCGCTGAGCATCCAACTTAGCCACATCTCGATGGGCTTCAAATTCCTAAACCATGGAAAAATGTCAGCAGAAAGAGATTTTAAGCTGAAAGCTACTGATGGAAGAGACAACTGAAGGAAGGAAAAGAGGAAATTTATCTCTCCTTTTCTATCATCAGTGATGTAGCTATGAAGTTGTGTGTGTAGGGGGCACTACTTGAACAGTAGAATAAATTTCATCTAGTGTTCAGTAGAGACACACACTCCAGAAAGACATGGATATAGAGAGGCAAGACACTCAAGATGGGAAGCAATTTAATAGAATATGACCCCTGGCAGCAGAGAAGAGATTTGGACTATGGAGAATCATTGTTGCTCCTCCTTCATTCTCAAAGAGGACCAATTATATCACAAGGGCAATGTCTTGTCTTGCCTGTGAATTGGATTTGAGTAACACAGAGCCGTGCAAAGTCATCAGCTATATTCTCTCCTCCAGAATCATCAAAGTCCAGTGGCAAGACAAAAATCAGGATGACTGGTGATGGCCGAGGATGTGGTGAGTGACACTTGCCATGTCCAATTCTTTTCTCAAAGGCAGTTTATATGATGGAGGACAAACTTTCTAAATAATCTGCAAATGGTCTTTCTGCATAGGATCATAGATTTAGCATTTTAGCAATGTCCTCAGTTAAAAAAGAGTAAATGAGTTTCCCAAGGTAATATAGCTAAAAAGAATCTGAAGTAGCCCAGGTCTTCCTATCTTCAAGTCTAGTGGCTCCATCCATTATACCATACTGCCTGCCTTCTTTATGAAAGAAATATGCTTTCCCTATTTCTCCCTGTCCTCACCATTTCCCACCTTCACACTCAAGTCATCACTATCACTATGTTGATTTGACTTGGAAGGTCTTATCAAGTTTTTTGTAGAATTTGAGCAACCAGTAAATTGAAGAAGAATTAACCAAAGTATGGAATGTTATGGGGGACTCAACTGAGAAGTCTGCTTGGCAGAAACACAAACCCAAAAAGGGTTGCATCTGAATCAACAAAGAGGGAAAGAGTTTTTAGATCCCTTGTTCTAAGGGTTTTGAGTTGCTTTTGCCACACACACACATACTATGTATAAATGCCTCACCACTATTATGATTGAAGCTTGAGCTCACTTTCCCCATGGACATTGTGTGTATTTGTCCAGGGAGTTTGCTGTAGGCTAACAACAACACTTTTTTTTTAAATGTTGAATTTCAAATTCTCTCCCTCCATTCTGCCCCTCCCCCAACCAATAAGAAGGCAAAAAAAATATCAATTATACATGTGGAAACATTCAAATTATATTTTTATATTTGCCATATTGCAAACAAAAACACCAGAAGAAATAAGAAATACAGAGAAAGTTATAACAGAATGCTTTAATCTGAACTCAGAGTTCATCAGTTCTTTCTCTTCAGGAGGATAGCATTTTACATCATGGGTCCTTTGGAATTGTCTTGGATCATTGTCCTAATCAGAGAAGTTAAATCTTTCACATTTGATAAATGTTATAGTGTTGCTGTTACTCTATACAATAATCTCTTTGTTCTGCTCACTTCATTTTGTGTCAGTTCATATAAGTCTTCTCAGGTTTTTCTGAAGCCATCTTGTTCATCATTTCTTATAGTATAATAGTATTCCATCACAATCATGTACCATGACTTATTTAGTCATTCCTCAACTGATGAGCATCCCCTCAATTTCCAATTCTTTGCTACCACAAAAAAGCCGCTATAAATATGTTTGCACAAAAAGGTTCTTTTCTTTTTCCTTTGATATCTTTGGTATATAGACTTAACAATGGTATTGCTAGGTTAAATGGTACGCATAGTTGTATAGTCCTTTGTTCCAAATTGTTCTTCAGAATGGAACAACAACAATATCAATGTCCACAAAACAACAACAATCTGGTACTTACAATAGTGCCCGACACTTTGAAGGTGCTTAACAAATGTTTATTATCTGACTGATAGTAATAATAACAATACATATTCTATATGTGTGTATAGCATTTGTATAGCACTTTAATGTTTGTAAGGTGTTTTATAAATAATATCTCATTTATTCTCAAAACATCCCTGGGAAGTAGGTGTTATCCTAATTTATGCAAATGTGGAAACTGAGGCAGACAACAGTTAAGTAAATTCCCTAGGGACATACAACTACTAAGCATCTGGGACTAGACTGGAATCCAACTCTTCCTGATACCAGGTATAGCCCTCTGTTCACTATACCACTTATGGCCTTTTAGATCCTCGGGTGCAGTCTTTTGAGTGAGCCCAAGTTTTACAGAACAAATTCTTTTATTAAGGGGATTTATTCTGTGAAGCTTAGATGCAATCAAAGGGCTGCACTTGAGGACCCAGAGCAGTGGTTCTCAACCTGCCTAATGCCGCCACCCTTTAAGACTCATGTGTGGGTGTATCTGCATGTCAGCAGACCCACCTGGAGACAGATAGAGGAGCCATGTCTTGGTTCCTAAGACCATCAGAAATATGTGTTTTCTGATGGTCTTAGGCGACCCCCAAAGGGGTCATGACTGACAAATTGAGAACCACTGACCTAGAGGGTCACATGTGGCATCAAGGCCACAGGCTTCCCACCCCTAAAGCTGCTTATGGTGAGAACCATATTTATGTTATTTCTCGACAAAGAAGTAATTGAGTCTACTACAATGATTAATAATGGAAAACACATTAGTCAGGGCTCATGAAATATAGTCTCAGCAGCATAGAACTAGAGGACTATCCATAGAATCTGAGGAAGTAGCCCATTCTTTGGAATCCCGATCCTCAAATGTGAGTTCAGGCTGGAGAAGTATCATAATGAGGATATTATACAACCCAAGATCACATTAGTTTTATTGGCTGCCATGTCAAAATTTTCTCAGATTGAACTTGTAGTCCATTAAAACTCTCATATCTCTCTTTTCACATGCATTGTTATCTATATATCCCTTCTCATTTTGTACTTATCAATATGATTTTTTACACTCAAGTGTAGGACTTTATATTAACCTCTATGACATTTCATTTTTGGACCACTGCTCTAGTTAATTGAGCTTTTGGGATCCTGATTTTTGTCCCTCATACTTCCCAGATTTGTTTCATCTACAGATTTGATAAGCATGTCATCAAGGCTTTAATCCAAGACATAAATTTAAAAAACCTGTTATACAGCACAAAGCCTAAGAAATCTAGACACTCCTCAAAACTGACACAGTCCAATTAATGAATTTTTAGTATGGTCAATGTAGAGTTATGTCTCTAACTGCATTGACATATTTAGAAAGATTGGCAGAATGAGGAATTTTTAAAATTGCTTTCTGAAATCTAAGAATGCTATGTCTAAAGCATTTCCTTTGATCTACCAGTCTAATAAGTCAATTTAAAAAAAGTTTTTTCAAAGCTGCAAAAAGAAATTGATACTCTTATTGCTGTGTGCCTCTTTAGAGGCTGACATGAAATTCCCATAAAGAAAAAGGAAAGCTAGATATTGCAGTAGATGAGTACTGGCCTTGAACTCAGAAAGATCTAGGTTCCAATCCAGCCTCAGACATCTGTTAGCTGTGTGACCCAGGGGAAGTCACTTAACTTCTGTTTGTCTCAGTTTCCTTATCTGTAAAACGGGGATAATAACACAGCCTATTTCACAGAGTTGTTGTGAAGAACAAATGAGATAACGTATAGCACTTGGAAAAACAAATAAAAATGCTAGTTATTAGAAAAAATGGTGATTTTTTTTAATCAAAGTACTTTAAAATATCCTTGGATCAATTGGGTGGTGAAAACAAATAATTCTAAGGAGGGAAAGTCATATTAATAATGATTATTAATTGGTGGTTAACAATTATAATCATGCAAAGAAAGTCCAATTTACTGTATCAGAAAATCCTATAGTATGTTCGTCTTGAACAGACAACAAAAAAACAAGGAGCTATGTTCAGAATCCAATTTTTTTAAAAAGGGGAGATGGAATTTGTCTGGGAAATGGAATGGAACATTTAGTGATCCCAAGATTCTTCCTGAAATAAAAGCCTCATCTTTTTCAATAGCTGTATACTTCTGGTAAAGCTAAAGTCTTCCCCTCTGAGATTACCTCCCATCTGCCTGGTATTTATTTTATATCAACTGGTTTATGTATGTATGTATATATATATATATATATACACATATACATATATTTAAAATCTCCCTTATTAGAATCCAAGCTTCTTGAGGGCAGAGATTATTTTTGTTTTTTCTTTATATCTTCGGGGCTTAGCACAGCGATTAATAAATGCTTGTTGATTATCAATTGTTAGCTGCTACTCAAGAAATAGTATAGTCTCTGAAGAGTTAAAACTGTTAAAATTCAAAGAGTAATAAGAGATATAGGATTAGTGGCAACAGGTTGCAACACATTACTAAAAACTGGCATAAAATATCAGTATAAAAGATAACACAGAAATGAGTTTAGAAAAGAAAGTTGTCCAGTCATATGGCAAGAGAGAAAGGTAACAGATGGATAGCTACATGCTATACTGCTAGTCAGGTAATGTGTTGTTCAGAGGATCATAGATTTGGAGCCAAAAAGGATCAGATAGTAAGAGAAGCAAGATTTACATTCAGCTACTGACTCCAGATCTGTCTCTCTAAGAGACATAAAGTAATTTCTACTTCTCCCATGTCTCTCAGCATGTTGGGTATTATTCTATATTGGAAAGACTTGAAAAAGAATTGTACTTGATAAGAAGGTGTGACGGCATCACTATACAAGTGCTTCTATCACTGAGATTACAGATTTATTGAAGTATCAAAGAATAATAACATATAAAAGAGGAGTTGGAAGTTAGAAATTCACAAAATGTGAAGAGTCTTCTTAGTGGGGAAAAAATAGCATCCTGAAATCATTGGTTGTCTTAATAAAATTGTTTAAGGGGCAGAGCCAAAATGGAGGCATAGGAGCAGCAACATATTGCAGCTCTCACATAGCCACCTCAAAATACTCATAAAATATGACTCTAAACAAATTCTAGAACTCCAAAATGCACACAAATATACTTTCTGCTAAAGGCAGCTTAGCTAGGAGGAACCATCTCAGCTCTGCAAGTTGAAATCAGCCTAGTCTGAAACCACGGCTTTGCCCCAGAGGTGGCTGGACAAGATGAGCCGAGCCAGGCTGGAGCTTCAGGAGAGCAGATCTGCGGCAGCTGTGGCAATTTCCAGAATTATCAAGCCATAAGGGGAAAAAAAAAAAGGACTAAGTGAAAGGTTAGTGGAGCTCGGCTAAATCAGGAGAGAAAAGCAGGTCCGGCCAAACCACCTCCAGGCCAAGGAAGCCACAGAAGTGGAGGTCTTGCACCCGCCTCCATACTGCCGCTTCAGAACTCCCGGCCTGCAGACTGCAGGGGGACCAAGCAATCGTTGAGAGGCCAAGTGCTCTTGCATTGAGCAGCCTGGATCCGGATCACAGTCTTGGGCGGGGGTCATGGGGTGTCTTTTTAGTGAGCTGGAGTTGGGGAGGGACCCAGCAGCCTCCTAAAAGCTCTGGCAGCTGGGAAAACCCCAGCGATTTGGGACAGAGTTTTCTCCTCTGGAAGCAGAATTCCACAGAGCTAAAAAAAAAAATTCACTGATCGGCCAGGCATGAATAAGCATAGGAAACAAAGTAAGAGCAGTAACCAAACTCTGGATTCCTTCTTTGGGGAAAAGAAGGATCAAAACAGAGGAAGACAACGCAGTCAAAACTCCTGCACCAAAAGCTTCCAAGAAACATGAAGATTGCCTAAAAACTAGAGATCAGCTTAAATAAGATTTTGAAAACCAAATGAGAGAATTGGAAGAAAAATTGGGAAGAAAAATAAGAATGATGCAAGAAAATCATGAAAAGAGAGTCAACAACCTGACTGAAGAAATTAACACCTTAAAAAATAGATTAACTCAAATGACAAAAAGAGGCCCAAAAAGCCAATGAGGAGAAGAATGCCTTAAAAAGTTGACTTTGCCAGAGGGAAAAAGAATCTCAAAAGCATTCTAAAGAGAATAATTCCTTCAGAATTAGAGTGGAGCAAATGGAAGCAAATGACTTTATGAGAAATCAAGATACTATCAAACAGATCCAAACAAATGAAAAATAGAAGGCAATGTGAAATATCTCCTTGAAAAAACCACTGACTTGGAAAACAGATCCAGAAGAGACAATTTAAAAATTATTGGACTACCTGAAAGCCATGATCAA
>JAQQSU010018653.1:0-10433 GCA_028627135.1 Pseudochirops cupreus
CCCATGATCTTTCTTTTCCCCAAAGAAGGAATCAAGGGTTTGGGAGCTGTTCTTACTTTGCTTCTTATGCTTATTCTTACTCATGGTTCTTCAGACCGTGATTTTTTTTTTAAATCTCTGTGGGGCTCTGCTTCCAGAAGGGACAGCTCTGTCCCAAATCGCTGGGGTCCTCCCAGCTGCCGTAGCTCTTAGGGAGAGCCTGGGAACTCTTCCTATATACTTCTGACAGACTGGATAATAAAGACTCCAAGACCGAGGCCCAAGACTGCGATCCGGATCCTGGCCACTCAACGCGAGAGCTGGCCGAGAAAAATCGCTCAGTCCCCCTCCTGCCTGCAGGCCGCGAGTGGGAAGCTGCAAAGCCGAGGCGGGTGCAAAACCTCTGCCTTCCGCTTTTCTGCTCCGAAGGCCTTCTGGCCGGACTGCTTATCTCCCCCTTTCACAAATCCCATTCACAGCTGCTGCTAATCTGCTCACCTGAAGCTTCTCAGCTCTTCCCGTCCAGCCACCCCCGGGGCACAGCCGCGGCTTCAGGCCAGGCTGTTTTCGGTTTGCAGTGCTGATATGGTTCCTCGTAGCCGAGCTGACTTTAGTGGGAAGTATCTTTGTGTGCGTTTTGGAGTTCCAGGATTGGTTTAGAGTCCTATTTTATGGGTATTTTGGGGTGGCTATGTGAGAGCTGCGATGTGTTGCTGCTGCTACGATGCCATCTTGGCTCCGCCCCTCTCCTTCATAATTTCTTGAAAGATGATGTCTAGGTTCTTCTTTTGATCATAGCTTTCAGGTAGTCCAATAGGTTTTAAATTATCTCTCCTGGATTGATTTTCCAGGTCAGTGGTTTTACCAGTGAGTTATTTCACATTGTCTTCTATTATATTTTTTTCATTCTTTTGGTTCTGTTTTATAATTTCTTGATTTCTCATAAAGTCATTTGCTTCCATTTGCACCATTCTAATTTATAAAAAATTATTTTCTTTAGTGAGCTTTTGGATCTCCTTTTCTTTTTGACCATTTCTTCTTTATAAGACATTTTTCTCCTCATTGGCCTTTTGAACCTTTATTATCATTTGACTTAGTCTATTTTTTAGGTGTTACTGTCTTCATTTTTTTTTGTTTTTTGTTTTTTTGGGATCTCCTTTAGCTAGCTGTTGACTCATTTTTCATGATTTTCTCACATCACTCTCATTTCTCTTCCCAATTTTTCCCTCTACTTCTCTTACTTGATTTTCAAAATCCTTTTTGATCTTTTCCATTACCTGAGACCAATTCATATTTTCTTGGAGGCTTTGGATGCAGGGGTTTTGACTCTGTCATGTTCTTCTAGTTGCATCTTTTGATCTTCTTTGTCAACAAAGATCCTATAGTTTACCTTTTCTACACTGTTTGCTTATCTTCTCAGCCAAATACTTGACTTTCTTTGTCAGGGCATGACTCAACTTACAATGTGGTTGGGGGGTGAGTGTACTATCCCAGGCTTCAAGGGTTTTGTATCAGTTGCTGGATCCTTCACTATCTTTGGTTCCAGAGCTACAGAAGTAGCTGCTGCTGCTGTTGCTGCTGTCATCATTGTCACTGTCACTTTTGCCTACCTCCACCATCCTGGGGCTGGGGTCAGACTCTAACCTGACTGCAAGATCCTCTTTCACCAGGTCCCACAGTTTACTCACTGAATTTCTATGATGTCGTTGGTGTTTTTGGGTTGAGAAGCCTGGAAACTGTCACAGCTTTAGTGATTCAGTTACCTGAGGCCACCTCTGGCCCTGTCTGTGCCAGGGCAGAATGCACAGACCACCCCAAACTGTCCTTTGTTACCAGTCCAGTGTGATAGGTCCTTCTTGTCAGCCTTCCAGGCTGTCATGGGCTGGAGAATTGCTTCATTCTGTCATTTTGTGGGTTCTATAGCTCTAGAATTTATTTAGAGCCATTTTTTACAGGTATTTGGAGAGGTTTGAGAGAGATCTCAAGCAATTCCATACTCTTACACTGCCATCTTGCTTCCACCCCTACAGTAACTTTAAATGGAATTTCTCTTTCTATCTCTTGATATTGGGATCTTTTAGTAATCTATAGACATGTTGGTGACAGCAACTTTGCTAAAGTTGTTTATTATGTCGAGTAGTTTGCTAGATGTTTCTCTAGGATTCTCTAAGTATGCCATCATATGATCTGCAAAGAACAATAGCTTTGTTTCTTCTATCTTTCTCTTATCATTAGAATTTTTAAATGAAAACTCATTAGAATATTGGATTGAAATTTGCCAGAAAGAAGATTTGCCTAGTTCTTTTTCACAATATTTATTTAGAATTTATTTATTAGAATACTGTGGTGCTTAATTATTAAAGTGAAGTGGCTAATGGGCAAGGGTGGAGGAAGGGAGGTTTGTATGGTTTATTATTCTTATATAACACACATACAGTGTTTTCCTACATACCATTTAAGAGTTGTTTCCTGATGATAAAAAGAGAGTGTTTTTTGTTCTTTCCTTAACAGCTTTGCTTTAACTACTTATGAGCATGGATATTGGCACTGAAAATGTAACATGCACTGACAGTGTCTGTATGCTTTGCAGATATTTAAATTAGGCTTTTTAGGATCAATTCATCATTTTCAACTATGATTAAAAAAACTCATGTATTTTTTTCTACTCAATGAAGAAACAATGAAATATTACAAGTAACACTGGGGAATAAATAATAAATATTATGTGACTTCTTGTATCAGCAAGCACCCTAGCATAACCAGGGTGGTTGCTAGCACAGGTTCTTAGATCTGCTTTTCAAAAGGAAAGCAACTTAAAATAGGTTAACAATTTTACTTTAATCAATCAAACATATATCATTTACCTAGTTCAGGAGGAAAAAAATCAGCATCCTGAACTTCGGAGTATGTAAACACAAGTTACAAACACAAGTTACAAGCAAACAAAGAAACAGATCAGCAAACAGACTTCCAGCGTCTGACCATTTCATCCATACCTATTCAGTTACCAGAGAGGGAAGCACCAACATCTGGGTTTTTCAAAGGCAGGGGGCTCAACGGCTTCCCAGAGTCTCGTCTGGCCAAATCACACAACTCTTCTCAAAGTGAGGCCCAAAGCAAAACCTTACATCAGGGCATATATATAGCCTTCTTACGGATCAGAGAATGTCACAGTCCTATTGACCCACTGCCCAATCACAAAGTAATAAGGCGTGGGCATTCCTGATGAACAAGCCTCCTGCCACAGGCTCCACGTGACCACATTCAACTTATTATGGGGCAGAGTATACTTTCATTATCAGGGAAGGTTCTCAGAGCCACTTAAGCCACTTAATCAAAGGGCCTAGGGGCAGAGAACGTCTTCAGATTCCCATAACACTTATGTAAAGTACTAGACAATACATAAAATTATTATCTTGACCTGCTTCCTTGGACTGTTCCATTTTGTATCCCTCACTGGAAGAAGATCTAATCTTTGCTGTAAGACTTATTTTGAAATAATACCAGATCTCTTCAAGGAGTCACCATACCATTCCAATACGTGCTTGTCTCTCTTCATCTCTATCTCCTCATCCTCATACTCATTGATGATTTATTTCCCCTCTTTAGAATGTAGAATGCTTTAGTACAGTCTGTAATCTGTGAATAGCTTTCTAGTAATGTCCAAATTCTCAATAACTTGGCCTCACAATTAAGGAAGTTGTTTTTTAAAGAAATATTTTCGTGTAGCTCAGTGCTATCACATTCAAATAGGAGCCATTAAACTATATCTAAGCATCCCTGCAGGAAGCATATTGACTTCGAACACCACAAAATAACTATTATCTGTATTCTATTGGACTTTTATTTTGTTAAATATTTCTCAGTTATATTTCAGTCTGGTTGGGGCAGCACTCGAAAGTGTTGCTGATCTATAGCCAAGATTGTTTGACACCTCTATTGTACATAAAAGCTTGGGTCACCCAGTATACTTGTTTTCTGTTTCTGCCAAATAGAAAGTTCAAATACTTCTCTTTGCATTTCTGAACTTTCCTCTAACTGAGATCTGATTATATCACCTCCCTTATCTATTTAAACACTTTTTTCTATACTGCTTCCTTTTAGCTAGAGAACTATTCTGTCCACATCATACTTTAAATTTAAAATGTGACCATAAAAAGAAATGAAAATCATGTGAAAAAATAAGGAAAGAGTCATTAATGGTAAATTCAGAGGCATGATCAAGAGGTAAACGTGCTACTGGAAAATCATATAAAAAACACACAAAATGCTGTCTATAAAAATAAGCAAATGTTAGCAAGATATAGCTTTTTAAAAAATATTATCAAATGAAAGAACCTGAAAATCTTCTTCAGTCATATCTGTCAAGGTGAGCAACAACTTTTATCCCCATTCAACCTGATGAGTATGTTTTTCACTCCAGAAAAGTCAAAATAAACTCAGGGAACTGCTATCTTTTGGGCTGGAGGGCCATCTGCAGCAGCATATTCAGGCCCTAAGCCCATGTAACACCATCCCAGAACAAATTCATGTTTAGAATCCTAGACAAATTGGGGTCTTAATTGATTGTGACTTAAAGTTCTATCAAACATAACCATTTGATAATCATCTGAAATTAGAATGGAAAGAACCATGACTGTCTTTTGTGAAGAAGCTCTCCCAAAGCTAGCCTTTTAAAACAAATAACAATTACATGGTAAATATTGGTAGAGGAATGATCTTAACTATATTCTTCTCTTCAGGACAAGATGTTCTGGACATGAACATTTGGTAGGAAAGATCTGCCTAATTACCAGGCAACACGAACAAGCTAAAATTATCTTTTTTGGTACATCATCATCATACTGGTGCCTTGTGCCTAGTGCTTGGCTTCTCACCTTATGTTAATTCCTGGTTCCTGTGGTGCTCCTGTTGATTTCAATTATATTACAGTAGAAACATTTGTTATCACTTTCTCAACCCCTCCCAGAAATTACTCTTTGGAGGCCAATTTTTCCACATTGGGTTCTAGTTTTTCAATTTCCTTTTTCTGTGTCTCAAAAGTTTGATTGGGTTTCCTAAATTAGTTGGAGTTCATAAACTTGTGCCATAGGTACACAGGAATAAAATCTTTTCATTTGAAAAATGAGTTTTGAAATTGTTTTGTAGATGCACTGATTCTGAAGGCAACAAACATTTATTAAGTGCCAGGTATCATGCGAACTGATGAGAATGCAAAAATAAACAAAAAGACAGGTTGCTTGCCCTTAAGGAGCTTACATTCTATTGGAAGAAGACAATTCATAAAACAGAGCTGAAAAGGAGAAGGAATACCTTCTCAGAGGAATGGTAGAAAATTATAGAAACATAGCTAAGAGGAATGAAGTATGGCTAGTCTGAGCCTTTTTCCAAAATGAAGACCCCAAATGGAAATCATCAATAGGAAAAGGATTCAGCATGGTTCATAAGTGTTTCAGTGTAAGATTAATATATAAAGGATATTTTTATGCAATTAAAAAAGTAATCACTCTTAATATAATGCTGAAAAGATATAAATAATTCAAATCACAAAGTAAAGAGCAGTAGTCTTAGTGTACTAGATGAGAGCTCTTTGGAATTAAGGAGGCCTGGGTTCTGATCTCTGACATATTTTAGCTGAGCAAAGCTGGGCAAGTTATTTTTTGCTTTCAGTGACCATGGTGCTTTTCTAAATTTATAAATTGTAGAGCACCTAGTTTCTGGTTTGGTTGGGAGGAAAAAGTTTCCTCACTTAGAGTTCTCCACTTGGATGAAATGATAAGTATGATACTCCAATTGGCCCAAACGATTACAACACAAAATAAATAAGACATGGTAATAAGACATTAGCAGCAAGATGAACTCTTATCCATATCAGAAAAGAGATTAATTGTACCAACACTGAAGATGGATTAACTTTTCTTACAACTCAGTGATTCTGTGACTTGAAGAAATTGAGAAACCACTTATTTCACATAGATAGTAGTTTAAAAAATACTATACATCTGGGTAATCTTTAAGGTCTCTTCCAGTTTTAAAATTTTAAAATATAAATCTATCAAGACTTTTTTTTGGAAATTAATTTTAGTTTTCCGATTGGTTAGATGGAATCATAGTAAGTTTTATTGTGTTTTAAAAAGAATTTTTGATGGAGCATTCAAACTACTTTCATGCAGAGTCATTAGTGCTTTGTTTCAGTTCATCATTCATTACCAGATTCCTCAACATCCCCAGATATTATTTCCTTAGTTCATATAGCATGACAGTGGTTTTCTACCCAGCCCTTCCACTGTGCCTTCTAAAATGTCTGTTCCACAGACAACAAACTTCCCTTCATCTTAAATCCATTCCTCTCCCACTCCTTCCATCTACAAACTCTTCACTGAAACCTAGTTTTCCCTTGATAACCTAGCCTCCTTGGCCACCCTTTTCAGTACTACACCTTCACTTATTATTCTTAACTCACTGCTTTAGGCAGGGAAGTTGGAATACTTCTTGCTTCCCATTGCAACTTCCAGGTTCTCCTCCTTCTTCCTTCACTCGGTAACATTTTATCCTTTGAAGTTCATATTATTCATATCCTCCATGTAATCAAAATCCTGGTATCAATTGTCCATAGACCACCCAGGTCATTCCCTTTCCTTCCTCAATGAGTTTGATACATGGCTGACAATTCTTCTCTCCTTTTCACTCCTGATAGCGGATTTCAGCATATGTACTGGTTCTCTCTCAAATACTCTATTTACTCAGCTCCTCAACCTGGTCCCCTCCCATGAGCTACTTTTTCACTATATCTCACTCATATTTAAAGATGATCATACTCTCAATTTTGCCATCACGCACCAATATATCACCCTCATGTTTAAGAATTCCCAAATCCTTTTATCTGGCCATAATCTGTTGACCTTTCACCTGTTCTGTCATCCCTTTCATAATACTACTCTTCATCCTCATTATGACCTCCAGTTCCTTGATTCTGCAATTCTCTCCCTGGTCATTTTTCCTTCATTAGCCACTCTCTCCTCTTCTCCCCATCTTAACTGCTTAGTGAACAAATTCAACTCTACAGTGTCCTCTTTGGAATCCCTTGCCCCCTTTATCAGCAGTTATGCCCAGCCAAATCTCAGCCTTGGATCTGTTTGCTGCCATTTGTTTCCTTTGTGTGTGCACACATGCTGCTTAACAAAGGTGGAGAAAAATCATACTACCATTATGACTGGATCCACTACAAATTTATGTTACATAATCTCAACTGGGCCCTCAATGCCTCTAGGAAATCCTACTATACCTTCCTTATTTCTACTTTACTCTCCACAGTGATTCTTCCAAACCTTTGCATCCCACTTCAACCTCTCAGAGCTTCCCTCCTTCAAATTTCTGAGCTAAGAACCTTGCCTCACATTTTACAAAATTTGATGCCATTCACATTGATTTCCCTCTTCTCCCCTTTTCCTCATCTCCTATCCATATAACTTCTGTCATTTTTTCCTCCTTCATTTCTGTCTCACATGATGAAGCCACCTTATTCCTTACTCTACCTGCACAAGTGATCCCATTTCATCTCATGTCCTTCAACAGATTGTTCCTTTTGTCATTCTCACTCTCTCACTCATTTTAATTCTCTCTCTCTCTCTCTTTCTCTCTGTCTCTGTTTCTGCCTCTGTCTCTCTCTCCCTCCTTCCCTCTCCCTTTCTGTCCCTCTCTTTTCTCCCTCCATCCCTCCCTCCCTCCCTTACAAAACCAAAAAGAAATCCTCACTTGATCCTTACATCTCTGCTATCTGTACCTGTTATCCTATTCCTCTTTTGCCTTTCATAGTTTAATTCTTTAAGAAGATATTCACTTTATATAAGTGCTTTCCATTTTCTTCTTGGGCACTTAGAATGTGGTTTTTTATGTTATTTAACTGAACTACTCTCTCTAGAGTTTCCATTGATCTCTTAATTGCCAGATCCCTTGGCTTTTTCTAATCTTCATTCGGGAGAATGAATGACTTTCTTCTCACTTGTAACTCTGTTGTACACTCTCTTTCCTCCTTGATGCTCTCTTCTCTTTAGGGACATTGATTCCCCCTAGTTTTCTTCCTGCCTATATGACCAATGTTTCTTTGTCTGCTTTTCAGGACTCTTCTCCAGATTATACCATTTAACAATGTTCCCTCAGGATTCTGTCCTGGGTCCTCTTCTCTTCTCCCTGTATGATACTTCCCTTGGCAATTGCATAAGCTCCCCTGGATTTAATGACCATCTTTATGCTTATAGAATTTCAAAACTGCTTATCCTGCCTCCATCCCTCTATTGACCTTTGTTATCATGTCTCTAATTACTTGTAAAATGTCTCAAACTAGGGAGTCAAGATGGCAGCATAGAAGCAGGAGAACTCTGTGAGCTTCCCCCATAACCACCTCAAATACCTATAAAATGTGACTCTAAACAAATTTTAGAGCTCCAGAACCCACAAAAGGACAGAGAAGCAAAGCTCCTACTGAAGGCAGCTTGGCAGGTGGATGGAAAGGATTCATAGAAGCAAACTAGGATCAGAGCCAAGCCAGGCATGAAACCCTGCCTTTAGCCCCAGGGGAGCCAAGACAAGCCATGGCTAGAGCATTCAGGTGAGTGGATCACCAGCATCTGTGGTGATTTCCAGAATTATGAACAAATAAGAACCAAGGGAAAAGTGAAAGGTCAGTGGAACTTGGTTAAATTTGGGGGAGAGGACCGGGTCTGGGAACTGCCCCAAGAGCTACTAGTAGGGGAGGTATGGTGCCCCTGCAGCCACTTCAACCTGGATGCTTCATAGCTCCTGGCCTGCAGATTGTGTATGTGTGGGGGGGGGGGAGCAAGTAATCATTCAGACGCTAAGAGCTTTTGCCTTAACCTGCCCGGATTGGGATTGCCATCTTGGGAGGTGGACTTCTAATACCTCTGGAAGCTGAGAAAACCCCAGTGATTTGGGACAAAGCTGTCCCCTCTGAAAGTAGAGTTTTACAGAGCCCCAAAGTCAAGTAATTGACTGGCAATGTGAGCAGGCAAAGGAAGCAAGCCAAGCTCAGCAATTCAACGTTAGATTTCTTTTTTGAAGACAAAAAGGATCAAAGCATAGAACAGGAGGAAGACAACACAGTCAAAATTCCCACACCAAAAGTTTCCAAGAAAAATGTAAACTTATTACACGCCATAGAGGAGCTAAAGAAGGATTTTGAAACCCAAATAAGAGAAGTAGAGGAAAAATTTGGAAGAGAAATGAGAATGATGCAAGCAAGTCATGAGAAGAGAGTCAACAACCTGACTGAAGAAAATAACACCAGATTAGCTCAAGTGGCAAAAGAAGCCCAAAAAGCCAATGAGAAGAAGAATGCCTTAAAAAGATGCATTTGCGAGATGGAAAAACAATCTCAAAAACTTTCTGAAGAGGATAATTCCTCGAGAATTAGAGTGGAGCAAATGGAAAAAATTACTTTATGAGAAATCAAGATACTATTACACTGAATCCAAACAAATGAAAAAAATAGAAGGCAATGTGAAATACCTCCTTGAAAAAACCACTGACCTGGAAAATACATCTAGTAGAGACAATTTAAAAATTATTGGACTACCTGAAAGCCATGATCAAAAAAAGAACCTAGAAAGAATCCTTCAAGAAATTCTCCAGGGGCGGAGCCAAGATGGTGGCGTAGCAGCAGCAACACATCGCAGCTCTCACATAGCCACCCCAAAATACCCATAAAAGAGGGCTCTAAACCAATCCTGGAACTCCAAAACACACACAAAGATACTTCCCACTAAAGTCAGCTCAGCTACAAGGAACTACATCAGCACTGCGAACCGAAACCAGCCTGGCCTGAAGCCATGGCTGTGCCCCGGGGGCGGCTGGACAGGAGGAGCTCAGGAGCTTCAGGTGAGTGGATTAGCGGCAGCTGTGAATGGGAATTGTGAAAGGGGGAGATAAGCAGTCCGGTCAGAAGGCCTCCAGAGTGGAAAAGCTAAAGGCAGACGTTTTGCACCCGCCTCAGCGTTGCAGCTTCCCGCCCCGGCCTGCAGGCAGCAGGGGGACTGAGTGACTGTTCTCAGCCAGAGCTCTAGCATTGAGCTGCCTGGACGGATCGCCATCTTGGGCCTCGGTCTGGGAGCCCTCACTATCCGGTCAGCCGGAAGTATATAGGAAGAGTTCCCAGGCTCTCCCTAAGAGCTACGGCAGCCAGGAGGACCCCAGCGATTTGGGACAGAGCTTTCCCTTCTGGAAGCAGAGCCCCACAGAGATTTAAAAAAAAATCACGGTCTGAAGAACCATGAGTAAGAATAAGCATAAGAAGCAAAGTAAGAACAGCTCCCAAACCCTTGATTCCTTCTTTGGGGAAAAGAAAGATCATGGGAGAGAGAGGGAGGAGGAGAATGCAGCCAGAGCACCCCCCCAGGGGCCTCCAATAAACATGAAGAATGCCTTAAAGCTAGAGGTGA
>JAQQSU010018654.1:0-10433 GCA_028627135.1 Pseudochirops cupreus
TATATGTGTATACATGCATGTATATATGTATGTAAATCAGTGGATAGACAGATAGGATAGATATAAACTTCCACCTTTAGAAAGGAACACTAATAACCTGGAGGGTGTCTAGAAGATTAACTATCTAACTATCAATTTAACTAATATTTAATATCATAATGTAGAATAATCATATCAAATAGGATATTTGTAAATACTGGGATAAAAAGAAAAATTAAAAATAAGATGCAAATAGGACTTTTCCTTGATATGCTTGCCAGACAAATCTTTTCTTCTTGTATCTCCCAAGAGATAGAACAAGAATAAGAAAGATTTATTGAAGGTCAGGTATTAGGTATTTCTAGGTGGACAACTAGCTGCTATGCAACAACTACTCTTAATGAGATATCTAAGTCATTTTACAAGATCACAACAATAAATTATAAAGAATTTTAGGCATCACATAGAGAAGAGAATAAGCATTTATTAAGCACCTGCTATGTGCCAAACACTGTCTTAAGCTTCATAAATATCATATATAGGAATTGTATCCATACAAATCCATACAATAATTATTATTTTGTTATATTAAATAAGAGTGCCATATTTGCCAATGAGTCTTTATTTTTCTTTATCTTTAAAGGTACAACATAATATAAATAACTGATATTTAATATACAATTTCTAGAAATCAAATACACAACAAAATACTGTTATCAATAGAAGAAAATCCTTTCATCCTGCTCACCAAGTATACTGATAAATATAATAATAATGATTTTCAAACAACAATACACAAATGAGAGCTGCACAAGAGCAGAATTTGATCATTGGTATTACTCAAATGACTAGGGTTTTGTTTATGCCCACTAAAGAAGAGAATTTGACCAAAGGCTGAAGTTTAATTTTCAGAAAGATAAAACCCACAGGGATAAAAACGTATTTACTCTGATATCAGATGGTAGAATATTGTCTCAAGATGTGTTCTAGATATAACTCCATAGACTTGGTGATAAATTATTATAGAATAGGACTAAACATAAGTAAGCATTGATTAGAGTAACTCCACCCATATTCCCATCTACCACAATCTGTCATATTTTTTAAAATGTAGATAAAATATACACTACCATTATTTTCAGGAAGCTAGTGGTGTAGTAGGTAGAATGCCAAACCTGGAGTCAGAAAGATTCATCTTCATAAATTCAATTCTGACCTCAGGTACATACTAGCTGTGTGACCCTGTGCAAGTTATTTAACACTATTTGCCTCACTTTCTTCATGTATAAAATGAGCTGGAGAAGGAAATGACAAGCCACACCATCTCTTTGACAAGAAAATCTCAAATTGGGTTACAAAGTGCTATATCCAATTGAACAACAACAATCATTATTTTATTTCAACTTAAAAAAGAAACTTTAAGTTTTATAATTGAGATTTTTTTTCTCATTTTATTTATTGTACATGTTTCCTTTTTAAAAAAAATCTTTATATGATACTTCAGTATTGTTATACATATATGAGCTCATCTGTTTGAGTACTCTCTCAACCATTGTAGACCGAAGCCCAACTGTACCCTCAAAACTTTGCCCCCATCTTCAAATGAATGATCCATGGAATAGCTACAGAAATAAGTTGAAGGCCTTCCATTAGTTCTTTTAATACTCAATGCAACCAATTATAGCACTTAAACTATCTTTTATCTTTCATTTTTTCTTCTAGTGAGCTTATATTCTTTTTTCCTTTTTCTAAAATTTGAGTTTATTTATTTATTTTGAGTTTTCAACATTCATTTCCACAAGATTTTGAGTGGCAATTTTTTCTTCCTGTCTTTCCCCTACTCCCACCCCAAAATAGCAAGTCTACTGAATACCCCTTCCCCAAATCTGTTCTCTCTTATATCCTCCCTCATCACCCCCCTCCCCCACCAACTTTCTAATAGGGTTAGATAGAATTCTCTACCCCAGTGCCTGTTCATCTTATTTCCCAGTTGAATGTAAAAAATAATTTTTTTTATATTTGTTTTTAAAATTTTGAGTTCCAGATTTTTTCCCTTCTTCCCTCCTCACCTGCCCCCACCGGGAAGATAAGCAATTCAATATAGGTTGTACATGTGTAGTTACCTAAATCATTTCCATAGTAGTTATATTGTGAAAGACTAACTATATTTTGCTCCATCCTATCCCACCCCCCATTTATTCCCTTTTCTCCTTTGACCCTATCCCTTTCTTAAAATGTTTGCTTCTAACTACCCTCTCCCCCAATCTGCCCTCCCTTCTGTCCTTCCCCCTCTTATCCCCTACCCCCTGTTTTCCTGTAGGGTAAGATACCCAATTGACTGTGTATGTTATTCCCTTTTTAAGCAAAATTCAATGAGAATAAGATTGTCCCATTCGCTTTCACCTCTCTACTCTTCCCCTCCATTGTAACACTTTTCTCTTGCCTAATTTGTATGACATAATCTATCTCTCCTTTTCTCCTTCTTCAAATAAATTCCCCTCTTACCTCTTAATTTTTTTAGATATCATTCCATCATATTCACCTCAACCTGTGCCCTCTGTGTATACTTGAACATACATATGCCCACACTCACACATATATTCATATATACATATACCCTCCTATACATACATATATATGCATATATACATGTATGTACATGTATACTTCAACTGTTCTCAAACTGAGAAAAATCTTATTATAAGAGTTACAAATGATCATGTTTCCATGTAGGAGTATAAATACTTCAACTTTGATAAGTTTCTTATGATTTCTTTTTCCTGTTTGCCTTCTCATGCTTCTTGTATTTGAAAGTCAAATTTTCTGTTCAGCTCTGTTTTTTTCATCAAAATGCATGAACATCCTCTATTTCATTGATATTTTTGTCTATAGCATTATACTCATTTTTGCTGGGTAGGTGATTCTTGGTTTTATTCTTATCTCCTTTGACCTCTGGATTATAATATTCCAAGGCCTTAATTTCAATCCCTTCAATCCCTTAATTTAGAAGCTTCTGGGTCTTGTGTTATCCTGATTTTGTTTCCACAATACTCAAATTGTTTCTTCCTGCCTGCTTGCAGTATTTTGTCCTTGACCTGGGAACTCTAGAATTTGGCTATAATATTCCTAGGAGTTGTCTTTTTGGGATGTTTTTCAAGAGGTGATCTGTGAATTCTTTCAATTTCTATTTTGCCCTCTGGTTTTAGAATATCAGGGCAATTTTGATTGATAATTTCTTGAAAGATGGTGTCTAGGTCCTTTTTTTTATCATGGCTTTCAGGTATTCCAAGAATTTTTAAATGATCTCTCCTGGACCTATTTTCTAGTTTGGTGTTTTTTCCAATGAGATATTTCACATTGCCTTTTATTTTTTCATTTGTTTGGATTTGTTTTATAGTATCTTGATTTCTCATAAGTCATTAGCTTCCAGTTGCTCCAATCTAATTTTGAAGGAGTTATTCTCTTTAGTGAGTTTTTGAAATTCCTTTTCCATCTGGCAAACTTGGCTTTTTAAGGTATTCCTTTCCTCACTGGCTTTTTGGGCCTTTTTTTGCCATTTGAGTTAGTCTATTTTTTAAGGTGTTATTTTCTTCAGTGTATTTTTGGGCCTTCTTTATCACACTGTTGACTTTCTTTTCATGATTTTCTTGCATCATTCTCATTTCTCTTCCCAGTTTTTTCTCCACTTCTCTTACTCAAATTTCAAAATCCTTCTTGAGCTCCTCCATTGCCTGTACCCAATTCATATTTTTCTTGTAGGCTTTTGATGCAAGAGTTCTGACTTTGCTGTCTTCCTCCTGCTCCATGCCTTGATTCTTTTTGTCCCCCCAAAAGGATTGTATAGTCTGTTTGTGCTTCCTCTGCTTGTTCATATTGCCAGCCAAATACTTGAGTTTTGAACTCGTTGCCATGGGAGAACTCTGCTTCCAGAGTGGAGAAAGCTTTGTCCCAAATTGCTGGGGTTTTCACAACTGCTGGAGTTATTGATTTGGTACCCTCTCTGTGGCCCCCACAAGCTCTGGCACACTGGCCACACACCCCAGGACCACCACCCAAGACCAGAATACAGATCCAAGCAGATTAAAGCAAGAGCAATTACACTCTGAGTGGTGGCTTGGTCACCCTACATCTGCAGGCCAGGAGCTCCTGAGGCATTCATGTGGTGCAGCTACCACACCTTCATAGCTTCTCACCCTGGGGGCAGGGACCAGACCTCACTCTTCTATCCCTCCTGTTCCAACAGAGTTCTGCACTGACCTTTTACTTTCTCTTTGCCATTTAAGGACTGAAAAGTCTGGAAGCTGCCACAGCTGCTGGTAATTCACTCTCCTGAAGTCTGCTCTGGCTGCTGCTGGTGGGGCCAGCCTGTGGCCACAACTGTGGCTCACACAGGACAGCACTTGGCTCCCATCCCTGTGTGATAGACCTTTCCTATAGGCCTGCTGGGCTGCCCTCAGTGGGAGATTTGTTTCTCTCTGTCTTTGTGGATTCTTTAGCTCTAAAGTTTGTTTTAAGTCATTTTTTTACATATATTAGAAGTGACTGGAGCAGGAGCTCATGCCAAGTTTGTGCTTCTACTCCTCCATCTTGGCTCCACCTTTTCTCTTTCATTTTTGATAAATGATTAGAGCTCTAACTTCTTTTTTGATAAAATTTGTTATTGATCATTTGTTTCCAACATGTTCAGGTGGTAATATGCTGTATAGAGTGCTTATGCCCACAATGCAACCTTCAATTCACCTTTAATAATTCACACATTTGATGTTTCTGACAAAATATCAGCCAGAGAGCATCACTAAGAGAACATTGTTGTTTAAACAGATAGACTTCAGCAACAGGGAGTACCTAGTGAGTCCTGAATACACTGGGCAGTTTTCAGAATGTGATCTAAGCTACTCTTCCTCCTGTTCAATTTTGGGTTCAATTCATTTTCTATCTCTGAAGCCCATCCAAGATATATGGAATGATGAATTGATTCAATAAATAGGTTCTCCAAGTATATATCATAATCTGAGCAATAGAATATTTTTTCATTCAGTTGATATTTCTTATTGCTGGGCTGATCTCTTTTGAATGACTATGAATCTCACTGAAGAGACCCCATAGTGATCCAGGATTTGGCACAATCAATACATTGTCAAGCATGAGTACCAGCCTCAGGAGTCTCTCATTCCTAGAGAATGTTTCTGCCATTTGAATGTTGTGCAGGAAATAATTCCCAACACTGGTGAACATGTTAGAAGTTGTATGCCCTTTTTCGTATCTGTTGTTATATCATAAAATATTGTGATTTTATCACAGGCATCCTGACCTTTTTTTGGAAATCCTTAGGGCTACATTTTGTTCTCCATGTTCACATGCTTTTGTTGTTGTTCTCCATAAACACCAACACAAAAAGATGTGATACTCACTATGCCTCTCTTAAGCTGGGTTTAATTCTGTTTGGTCTGTTGCTTCAGGTTCACAAATAGAATGAAATGGAACAATCATGGACCATCTACTGATTTACAATAGGATGTTTACTTAGGCATGTAAGAGAGAATATATTCAATAAAGACACTGATTCATTTGACTGTGACTCCTTTTTTTCTGTGAGATGACTATGCCAATCTGGTCTAAAATCTGAGAAAGTAGCTCCTGCATCCTTGTGCACTGGTATTTAGTTCATCAGGATGTTATGTTGATGCAATAGCAATCTCCTTAGTCACTTGAGACAATTTTATTTTGAGGATGATCACAATATCTTATTTTAAATATATAATATTTTACTTTTCCCCAATAACAAATAAAAACAATTTTCATCATTTGTTTTTTTTAAGTTTTGAGTTCCAAATTCTATCCCTCCCTCTATTCCCTCACCCCTCTCCAAAATGCAAACAATAAGAAATAGGTTATAAATGTGCAATCGTGCAAAACTTTTCCATTTTAGTCCTTTTGTACAAGAAGATTCAAATAAAAGAAAAAGAATGGGAGAAAGTTAAAAATACTTTTAAGTAAAAATTAGACTAGAAAACATTTTAGTATAAGACTAGAAAGGAGGAAGGGTTTATGGGATTCTATATTTATTCCTGAGGATAACTGGAAGTTGCTACGGTTCAGTGAGTAAGTGGATGATGGGGTCATACTTGTGTCTGAGGAAAATCACTTAGGTAGATATATGGAAGAGGAACTGGAGTGGGGAGAGTTTCTGGAGGCAGAGAGATCAACCAGAAGTCTATTACACTAGCACAGATCTGAATAGAGCCTGTACTCTGTTGGTGACTGTTTCACATGCATTGAAATTCTCTAACAATCGGTGACAACACCTTTATTATTGTACCACACCAATAGACAGATTCCTTCAAACTGACATCAAGTCATTACTCAAGACCTTTTCTGTTTTCATTTTTGTATACAATTATTTAACTGGTAATTATATCACCATTATATCACCATTTAGCCAGATTTTCTTAAATCCATAAGTACATATAGGATACATCTTAATTAATTTCCTGAAATCAAGATACATTATGCCTATGGCATTCTCTTGATCCACCAGTCCAGTAACCCTAGAAGAAAAGGAAATGACGTTCATTTGGCATGACTTGTGCACATATGGTAGCTCCATAGGATCATTGCATTCTCTTCTAAATTTTCATAAACCATCTGCTTAATGAACTATTCTAGGATTTTGCCAGGGATCAATGTCAAGCCAATCCAATATGTGTATTCTATAATCTACCTTTTTCTTCTTTTCAAAAATAAGGCCAACATTTCACTTTGTTGTTGTTTGCAAACTGTGGGAAGGGCTTTCTTGTTCTCAAGGATTTCTCAAAGATTACCATCACTGATTCTGAGATCATATTCTCAAATTCACTACTATACAGTATAAGTCATCTGGTCTGGAAGTTTGAATTCATTTAATGCAACTAGGTAAGTTCTTGCCACTTTTTCACCTGTCCCGTGCTATAATTTCTTTATGTTGTTGTGGGGTTTTGTCATTGTTGTGTTCTTTCCAATATCAAAATTTTTACTTCTTGTTACAAATGCAGGAATAAAATAGAAACTAAGTAGTTTTGTTTTCTCCCTCTCATTTAGGAATATTACTCCATCTTAGCCAAGCACTAACTCTTATCCTTCTCTGTTCTTATTTCTCTGACAGAACTAAGAAAATTCTTCTTTGGGTTTGTAGTATAGTTTTTCAGTCATTAGCTCATTTTGAGAATTAGAATTTGTCACAATGTTCACGTAATTTCTTCCAATTCTTTTGAAAAGTTTTTCCAGTTTTCTGAAAATTTCACTAAGAGTAATGGTAACACATATGTGATTTGAGGTGGTGCTATTAACTAAAGACATAATACGAAACAGGTCAGAGGTATCAATCAATCAACAAGCAGAGATTAAATGGTGATTATATGTCAGATAAACACTATGGTAAGTGTTAGGGATAAAAATAAAAAGCGAATAATTACTGTTCTGAAGGAGCTTGCCTTTTGATAAAGTTAACAACACATAACTACATGGTCTTTGGCAAGATATATACATATACATATATATATATATGTGTATACACACACACACACACACACACACACACACACACACACACACAAAGTAGGTACAAAACTACCATAGACAGGGAGGAACCCACAGCTAGTGAGAACAATTAAGGCCCTCTGCAGATAATGGACCTTGAATTGAATATTGAACAAATTCATGGATACTAAAGCAGAAGTAAGGAGAACATTTCAGGCTTGAGAGATGGCTATTTCAAAGGTTGCAAACTGGGAGGTGAAATGTAAACTAGTATGACTGGATCATGGAGTATGGAGGGGACTAAAGTTTAAGAAGGCTAGAAATGCCAAACAAAGTACATATTTTACTCTCCAAGTAATAGAGAGCTACTGGAGCTTATTGGGTGGGAATGATGGAGTCAAATGGTGAAGCCTACACTTTAGTAAAAACACATTTGTATCATTACAAAAGATGAACTGAAGTGGGAAAAAGAAATGAGACATGGAAACTAGTGAGGAGGGTATTAAAATAACATAGGTGAGTGGATCTAGGAGAGAGGAATATCATTAAAAAACAGGAATATAAAGAGTTTCCAGAAAAAGAAGACAATCAACAGGGCCAAGTGCCACAGAAAGGTCAAAAAGGATGAAGATTGAGAAAAGGCTACTAAATTTGGCAATTAAGATATCACTGGTCACTTTGGAAAGAATATTTTCAGAAAAATATTGACATCATAAGCTATATTACAGAGAAGGCAAAGAGAATAAAGGATCTAATATATAAGACTTTTTCAAGGAGTTTAGTTAAGAAGAAGTTAGGAAGGTGATGATAGCCAGTACAGATAGTACACTCTCGTGTGTGTGTGTGTGTGTGTGTGTGTGTGTGTGTCCGTGTCTGTGTCTGTGTCTGTGTGTATGAATGAGAGAAAGAGAGAGAGAGAGAGAGAGAGAGAGAGAGAGAAGAGAGAGAGAATAATAGGAGCAATATGTCATAAAAGGGAATATGTAATTAAGTCTCTGTTATCTATAAAAAGACATTTTTTCATATTCTAAAAAAATCATATCAATTTACAACATTTGAAACCACCATTTTTTAAAAATTTCATCTGTATGATTATTTGTTTCACCAATGCAGATCAGAGCATCTCAGTCAATATGAGGTAAGAATAAAGATAATTATCATTTTGTAGTTGCCATTCTCTGATTATGACACCTTTTTGAACCTAGCTAGGCAAGTCACCTCTCTAGCTTCGTGTAGTACCTACCAGAGTAGGTGGACATAACCTTTAAGAATCAACAGTAACCTTTGGTTCATAGTGAAGCACCAGATTTGAAATTTATTGGAAAAAAATTTTCTACATCAATCATACAAGATATCCCAATTCATGAGCAATAATTAAAAATATTTAATGTCATACATTCAAGCTAACATATTTGCTGGAATATACATAAAATATTTAATTAAACTATTTTGTGGTCTTTTTTTTTGGTGAAGAAGCAATTAGTGTTAATGAATGGGATAATTTAAGATTTTTTTTTAAACCTGGCAAAGAAACTTCAAGCAGATTCTGTTTCCATCTCTGGAGTAAAAGGAATGTCCACCAAGTAGGGAAGGTTCATTTTTCATTATAAGGCTTTTGAAAAGTATCCTTGGAACTTAACTGGTTCCAGGGGATTCAGGCTAGGACTGTTGACCTTACTTGCCTAAACACAAAAGCCAGGGCACAAGTATGCAGCAGCAGCTCCCTTGGGTTTTCAACCAGAAGATTAGCATGGTCAACATAAAAGCAGGGAAGTTGCACACAAGTGAATCAATACTGTATCTTTGCTGAATAATCTTCCTCTGTTATGGTTAAGCAAACCTCCTTTTGCTAAATGTTCGTTGTTCTCTAAGTCCCTTATTTTGTAGCATTCTTGAATCTGAAGCACAAAACTGGCCTTTGTCAAGCTTGTATTGCAACACTACCCCCACACAATGTCTTGCTACCATATAGAAACAGTAAATATTATTTCATCTATTGCAAAACTGATGCAAATCTCTGTTAGCAAACAATCAGTACTTAGATGAATAAAATTTAGATTTGGAAGACACCTTTTTAGGTCATGTAGTTAAGTATCCTCATTTTATAGATACCGAAACAAATTTGTTATTGGTAATAATAATGGTAATATTTCTGCCATCAAAAGTCTTATTTTAAAAAAAAAGGATGCCTATTGAGCATCCTTTGACATGTGTTCAATTACAATTGCTTAGTAGCATGAAAAAAATCCATGAGAATAATAGGTGTTGTTAAATCTTGAATTTGTTTGTAGCTATTGGAATACTCCATGTTTCATTGGACAATAAAGGAAACAATGACATCAAAATAAGCACTTTTTAAAAGGGATTTAAGATGTTGCTAAGAAAAGCATAAGAAACAATCTATAGGGAATGCAAAAGGATAAATACTCAGAGAATTGAGGTATTCACTTCATTGCAATAAGCATTTATCAAGCCTATTCACTGTGGAACCAAGTCAGAGAAAATTCAAACATAAATAAGATTTTGTCCCCTCTAGTTCTGGAACTTATAATCTCTTATCGTCACAATTGATTATCCCACTGAATGACTGAAACACTTAGATGCAAAATAGGGAAATATAGGAACTGCTTCTTTTTTGTATCTATTACTCATGTACTTGAGTTGAACTTTGTATTTTAAGACTACTATATTTTTCAGTAGTGATCAAGAGATAAAATACGTCAAATTTGTAGGTTCAAATTGCAGTTGCTCTTCACAGAACAAGGTTCTCAATGGTGTTGTGCATATTTCACTCTTTTTAAGGCAAGAGAAGACAAAATCTGAGATGGAAACTGTCAAAGTATTGAGGAAATGCAAAGGAGCATGAAAAGGTATTGCCTAGGTTCTAGGCCCTAGAAAAGTCCGAATATAACCAAGAATAAGTATATGAAGTGAGCTCT
>JAQQSU010018655.1:0-10432 GCA_028627135.1 Pseudochirops cupreus
TCTGCGTAATTTCACATGTTCAGCCTGTATTTGATTGCTTGTTCTTCCAGTGGGGGTGGGTGATGAGGGAGGAAGAGAAAGAATCTAGAATCTAAAGTTCTATAATCAAATGTTAAAAATATGTATCTATACATATATGCAATTATTATTATTATTATTAACTACATCCAACTGGAACTTGAGATACACAGGCACTGTGGTTGGGAGATCCATCCTGCCCTACTGAAAAGTCAGAGGGGTGAGGGGGGAAGACATAAGAGAGAATAGACTGGGGCAAGGGGTATACACTGGGATAGCTGTTTTGGGGTGGTGGGTAGGGGAAAGATGGGGAGAAAATATGTAACTCAAAATCTTGTGGAAATGAATGATGCAAACTAAAATAAAATTAAAAAAAAATACTACTACACAATTTGTCAAATGGAATCCTCCTTTGTTTTTTCTATTCAATTCAGGGCCTAATCTATATGAAATGCCAACCAAAGGTACTGATTAACTAACTCAATAAGCTTTACTAAATAATCTGAGCAACAGGCACTTTTTCTCCTTTTCAATTACGCTGAATGATTTTTCCAGCAAAAACCTGTTTAGACCTGATACATTTAATTGAGATCCTTCCACAACATCAAATGAGTCAAGAAAATACTAGACTAAATTAATGAGGACAATCTTGTTACAAATCAAAGCCAATAAACTAGCAAAGAGAAAAAAAGATAGGAGTAGTCAAAATTGGAAGAGTGTGGGAAAATATGTGCACTAGCGCACTGTTGGCTGAACTGTGAATCACTATTAGTATTTTGGAAAGTAATTTAGGATTATTCCATTTAAATGGCTAGAATGTCTAAATCCATTGACTCAGATTTTTCTATTAAGTATATATGCAAAGGCAACAATCATTAAGAAGAAAATCCCTATACGCAGCAAAATACATCTCTTTTTGGAAGTAGAAACAAAACAGACATCCATCAGCTAGAAAATAGCTAAACAAACTGTGATACAAGAATATAATGAAATGTTACTGTACTGTAAGAAATAACAAATATGAGTAATACACAAAATCATGGAAAGACTTACAAGAGCTAATGAAAAGAAAAGTTAAATAGAGCCCAGAAAATAATATACACAATGACTCTAATAATATCAAAGGGAAAGAAAAAAACCACAAAAACAATAAAAAGCAAATGTTACAAAATTACAAGTAAGAAGCATGTCCCCAGAGAAACTGAATGAGAAGACAGCCCTAAAAGGTAAAAAGGGTTCACAGGTATGTAAAACTACCCATACTGAAAGCAACACCTGTGTCGATACTAGACCCAGAGCTCAGCCTCAGTTAGGAAGAGCTGAATACATACCAGACAGCAAGCAAGTCAGATAACATCGGCTTGACTTTTCCCAACTGTAACATAAATATAATAATAGAACCTACAATCCGGGGTTGTTTTAAGGATCAAATGAAATAATATGTCTTAAAGAAAGCACTTAGCATATTATTTAGCATATAATAAGTGTTTAATAAATACTTAATAAAGACATTATTTTCAAATTTTTTTCAGTGTACCAATAATCTTCCTGATTTTTTTCTCTTCCTCTTTTATTTTGTCTTTTAAAAAATGTCATTTGTTATATATAGTGACTCCCAAAAGGGGGAAGAGAAGAGGATCTGAGGAAATATTCTGGTAATGTGAAAACAAAATATATCCATAAAAACTTATAACATCAACCTCAAGCAGCGCCAGCTACCCTCCTCCTACTCCCTCAACACAGCACCAGACATCAGGTTCCCCCACAGGCCTCAGAGTAACATCAGTGTAGCACAAGGTAAACGGTCAGGCTCTGTAGCTATTGGCACAAGATGCCTGAGACAGACCCCTTCTACCCTGGGAGCAGAGATATTTTTAAAAAAAGGAAAAAACAAAAGAAAAAAAAGTTGAGCAAAAAAGAACAAAAAAAGGAATCCAACCACAGAAAGTTATTATGGTGACAGAGAAGACCAAGACACAAACTCAGAAGAGGACAACAGTGTCAAAATACTTATGGGCAAAACCCCAAAGATTAACAGGAAGTCGTCTGAAGCCCAGAAAGAACTAATGGAAGAGCTCAAAAGGGAGTTTAAAAATCATTGTAAGAGTGGTAGAAAAAAAATGGGAAAAGAAATGAGAGTTATGCAAGAGAATTATGAAAAAAGACTCAAAAGCTTAGAAAACGGCTTAAAAATTAGAATTGGCCAAATGTAAAAGGGAGTTATAAAAATCTAGTGAAGAGTACAACTCCTTAAAGAGTACAATTGGAGAAATGGAAAAGAAAATACAAAAATCTTAAAAGTTAAAACTGGGCAAGTGGAAGCTAATGACTGCATGAGACATCATGAATCAATCAAACGAATTCAAAAGAATGAAAAAATGGAAGAAAATGTAAACTAGCTCATGGGTTAAAACAACTGACCTGGAAAACAGATTCAGGACAGATAAGATCAGAATCACTGGACTACCTGAAAGTCATAATCAAAAGGAGGATCTGGACAAGCATCTTTCAAGAAATTATCACGGCAAACTGCCCTAATGTTCTGAAACCAGAGGGCAAAATAGGCATTGAAAGAATCCACTGATCACCTTAGACAAGAGATCCCCAAATAAAAAGCCCAAGAAACATTGTAGCCAAAATTTCAAAACCATCAAGTCAAGGAAAAAATACTACAAGTGGCCAGAAAGAAACAACTGAAATATAGGGGAGTCACAATCAGGATCACACAAGACTTGGCAGCTGCAACATAAAAGACTGGAGGTCATGGAACACAATAATCCAGAGAGCAAAGGAGCTAGGACTACTACCAAGAATCACTCACCCAGCAAAATTAAGCATAATACCTTAAAGAAAAAAACTTCAACAAAATACAAGGATTTTAAGACTTCATAAGGAGAACAGAAGTAAACCAAAAATTTGACCTCCCATATCAAGACCCAAGAGAATCATAAACAGGTAAAAAGGGGAAAAAAAATATGAAGGATTCAACAAAGCTACAATGTTTACATCCCTACAAAGGAAGATGATAATTGTAACTCTTAAAAATTATATCACTAACAGTACAGATAGAAGATAACAGAGAGAGTATGAGTATAAGGTGAATTTGAGGAAATGATATTAAAAAATTAAGTAATGAGAAAGAGGAGTACAACGGGTGCAGAAGTAAGGGAGAGGTAAAATGAGGTAAATTATCACACATGAAGACATGAGAAAGACATATTACAGTTAAGAGTAGATGGGAGGGGTGGGTGATGGGCATTGCTTGAATGTACTCTCATCAGTATTGGCTCAAAGAGGGAATAATATTCACAACCAGTTGGATATGGTAATCTATCTTACCCAATAGGGAAGTAGGAGGGGAGGGGACTGATAGAAGGGAGAGAAGATCAAGGGGAGGTGATAAACAGAATCAAAACACTGGTGAGGTGGGGAAGAGTAAGAGGAAAGAGAGAACAAACAAGAGGAAGAAAAAGATGGAGGGACATACAGAGGTAATAATCAAAACTGCTAATGGGAATGGGATGAACTTTCTCATAAAACAAAAGGAGATATCAGAATAGATTAAAAAAATAAAAACAAACAAAACCAGAATCCTAGAAAATGTTTCTTACAAGAAACATACTTGAAGCAGAGAGGTACACACAGAGGAAAGGTAAGGGGCTGCAGAAGAATCTATTATGCTTCAGCTGAAGTAAAAGAAGCAGGGGTAGCAATCCTGACCTTAGATAAAGTAAAAGTAAAAGCAAAAATAGACCTAATTAAAAGAGATAAAGGAAACTATATCTTGCTAAAAAGGTATCATAGACAACAAGGCAATCAAATTAGAAGAGCAAAGAATAATCTATCTGTCAGGTCTATAGGGAGGGGAAGAATTCATGAGATAGAGAGCATTACAAAATGTAGAATAGATCAGCACTTCTTAAACTGTGGGTTGCAACTCCAGACCCAGAGTTTAATTTAAGTGCTGAAGGGATCATGAGTGGAATAAGTTTAAGGAGCCCTGGAATAGACAATTCTGATCATAATAAATTGAAAAGCTTTTGTACAAACAAAACCTCTGCAACCAAGATTAGAAAGAAAGCAGAAACCTGGGAAGCAAACTTTACAGCAACTGTCTCTGAGAAAGGTGTTATTTCTCAAATGTATAAAGAACTGAGTCAAATTTATGAGAATACAAGTCATTCCCCAACTGATAAATGGTCAAAGGATATGAACATGTGGTTTTCAGAAGAAGAAATCAAAGATACGTATAGACATACCAAGAAATGCTTTAAATAATTATCAATTAGAGAAATGCAAATTAAAACAACTCTGAAATACCCCCTCACACCAATCAGATTGGTTAATCTGACCAAAAAGGAAAATTAGATTTGTGGCAGAGGAGGTAGGACAACTGGGACATGAATGCACTATTGGTGGAGTTGCAAACAGATCTAACCATTCTGGAGAGTAATGTGGAACTATGCCCAAAAGGCAACCAAACTGTGCATGCCCTTTGATCCACCAATACGTTTTTGTTTACATGAAAGTGAGAAAAAAAATTAAATTAATTTTAAAAGATTCATTTCTACATTTATTTATAATCTGTCTCATCTATTGCCATCCTCTATACCTAACTGAATAATATTGCTATTATTGTATAAAAGTTCTCTTGGGCTCTGTTCATTTCACCCTTCATTGTTTCATGCAAGTGTTTCATAGTGTTTCATATTTTCCCCCCTAAAAATCAACCTGCTCATCATTTCTTGCAGCACAGTAGTATTCTATCACAATCATATACCACAACTTGTTTAGTCATTCTCCAATTGATAGGCATCTTCTCAATTTCCAGTCTCTTGTTACTATAAACAAAGCTGCTATAAATATTTCAGATTCTTTTCCTTTATTTCTGATCACCCTGGGAAACAGACCTAATAGTGATATTGATAGGTCAAAAGGTATACAGAGTTTTATGACTCTTTGGACATAATTACATATTGCTCTCCAAAATGGTTGCATCAGTTCACAGTTCCACCAACAGTGTACTAGCGTCCCAATTTTTCCACATCCCCTCCAACACCTGTCATTTTCCCCTTCTATAACTGCAGCCAATCCAACAGGGGTAAGGTGATAACCCATTGTTATCTTAATTTGTATTTCTCTCATCAAAAACTATTTAGACCATTGTTCTCATAATAAACCTTTTTCCCCCCAAATTAAGACACTGTTTCTCAAACTTGGTAACTATGAGGAACCCTTAACATCAAGGACACCTTCAGGATAGTAACGATAGAATTAATATATAACGACTGAAAATATACATAATGACAAAATGTTACTGTAAACAACTCCTTAATGGTTTTAAATGAACTTATATTTATTAATCCTAAACTATATACATGTGAAAAACAATGATGCACATATCATGAGCTGTAATTCAATGTACAGAAGTTATATTTTGTTATTATTACAAGGAATTATACTGCAGAAATAAATTAAAATTAAAATGACATTATCTGATTCACATGTGAATTGAATGACACCTTTCAGTAAATCACTTGCCTACAGGTTGGGAACTGCTACTCCAACTTGAAAAACATTTTTCTAATCACAGATTCAAACTGTTCAAAAATTGAGAGGCCTCCAGGCAACAGTACTCTTAGGGAGACAAAACATAGAGTTAAAACACCTGTAATACAACACCAGCTCAAGAATAGAGCTGACAATGCTCAAGCATGCACAGGGACAACAAACAACTACTCTGGTATTACGAGACTGTCACGTCCTATGACATGGGAAAATCCAGGACAGCGGAAAGCGCCCTGGATGAGGACTCAGCAGGTCTGGATTCTAGTTTCAGTTCTCGGTATTTAGGATACAGTGAGGAAACCTACCAAGTCACAAATATGATTTTGTAAAATGCTTAATAATTATCATGTATGAACTTTGTAAACAAAGCATAAAAAATACAATTCAGATGCAAAGAACATAATCGAAATCTAGACCAACGTTACTTCCTCTGCCGCAGCGATACAGACCAAGGCCCAGAATGCGAAAAAGACTATTGCAGATGCCAATGAATGAAAATTTTACTGAACAGCTTTAGGGCAATTTTACATAAAATGCAGCAGCTGTATTACAACCCAGAGTCAGGTGCAGAAAAATGAGGATCTGACAGTTGATTTAAAAGCTAGTGATTTAGCTCTGCAAATTTTTATAAGAATAAATTACTAAATAGAGGTCAAGAATATTCACAGAATCTCAAAGCTGAAAACAAATTCAGGGTTCACACAGTTCGAGTCAGAAGCGAACAGTGATTTCTTCTACAGCATGGCAGAAGACCCAGGTTCAGCTCTTAGCTCAGTGCCCCAGGCTCTGACTCTGTGACCCCCAGTAAGTTACTTTATTTGTCCCCCAGACCTCAGTTTCCTTCACGTATTGAATGAAAGGGTCAAACTAGACAGTCTCTAAGGCCCCCTTCCAGCTCTAAATCTACGAATCAATGATCTAGGCTTCAGGAAGAAGATTCCGGTCTCCAACTAAACCAGTGGTTCTCAACCATCCTAATGCCACGACCCTTTAATACAGTTCTTCATGTTGTGGTGACCCCCAACCAAAAAATTATTTTCACTGTTACTTCATAACAGGAATTTTGCTACTGTTATGAATCTATCTGATATGCAGGATGTATTTTCATTGTTACAAATTGAACACAACCCACAGGTTTGAGAACCGCTGATATAAACTACTTCAAGGCAGAGAAAAACTCACTACAAATCAGGACCTTAAATACAAACTTTATCATTTCTCATCAAGTTTCAATCTGGGATTTACAAAAAACCTCATCTCAGAAGATGCTTCAGCCCTGGAATTCACACTTTGGAGGTAGGATAGATTCTCCCAGAACCTCAATTCAATACATTTATTAAGTGCCAGGCACTGTGCTAAGGGCTGAGGGTACAAATAGGAAAAAGACAGCGTCTGCCCTCAAACAGCTTACAATCTAATTTTTGTTGCTGTTGTTGTCTCAGTCATGCTTGACTCTTTGTGACTTCATTTGGGTTTTCTTGGCAAAGATAACGGAATAGTTGGCTGTTTCCTCCTCCAGCTCATGTTATAGATGAGGAAACCTAGATAAACAAGGTCAAGTGACTTGACCAGAGTCACAAAGCAAGTAAGTGTCTGAGGCCAGATGTGAACTCAGGAAGATGAGTCTTTAGGGCAGCTAGGTGGCATACTGGATAGAGTGCTGGGCCTGAAGTCAGCAAGATATCTCTTCTCAAGAAGACTTGGACAATGAACAACTGAAAAGTAACAATAAGATGAGTCTCCCTGACTATGAGACTTCCATTATGCACCCTAGCCACCCTCTAAAGTTGAATGGAGGAAGACAATACAGAAGCTAGGGGGTGTGGTAGGGGACAAAGGGAACATCCAGGCCAGAAGGCATGATGTTCCACGGAGTCCAAAGTAAAAAGAGTGGCTGATGAAAAATGGAAATAGTTGAAAAGTTGTGAAAGTTCAGAGTCCTCTATAAAGCAAGGCTTAGCGAAAAGTTTAATATTCCACTCTCTAACCTTCTCAATCAGAGGGGAAAGCAAGTAAGGGAGATGGAAAAGTGATGAGCATCAAAAACTTAATCAGCATGGTGATGAGATTCCAGGTGATCAACTGCGTGAGTTGGAATGGTCCCTGGAAGGGAAACCAAGGAGAGCTTGCTAATGGAACATGAAGAACCTCCATTAGAGAGGAGGGTGCCCAGGCCAGCTATCTCTTCCTTTTTCACCAGGCAGGTAAGTCTCTGTCAGTTTCTTTTTACTCGTGGTCTTCTCCTATTAGAATGTAAGCTCTTTAAGGGCGCAGTGTTTCTTTCTTTTCACTTCTATTCATTTTCCCATAGGCCCAGAAGATAATAAGCACTTAATAAATACTTGGTGACTGACTGATCAGCTACATGCTAAATGTCATGTCCATAGAAGACTCTATCAGGAAAACACCTACTTTTAAATCTTACTCTTATCCCTAGTGCACAGAGAGCACAGCTACCAATGACAGCTACCTTGCAAATAAAGAAAACAGGATGAGAAGTATTATAAAGGGAAAAATCAACAACACTTGACAGCTGACAGGATATATGGACTAAAGACTAGTGAGGAGTCAAAGGGGATTCTGAGTTTGCTAACCTAAATTACTGTGAAAGATGATGGCAACAATAAAGTTAATAAAAGAGGTGAGCTAAGGAGCAGTAGATGAGTTCTGTTTTGGACATGATGAATTTAGGATGTCTACAGGATATTCAGTTCTAAATGTCCAATAGGAAGTTGGCAATACTGAACCAGACAGAACTTAGGAGGGAAACTAAGGGTAGATACAAATATTTGGGAGCTATCTGGTTGAAGATAATTATTAAACTCATAACAGCTGATAGAGGAAAGAAGTGAGAAGGAAAGGGAAGAGGAGAGGATAAAGGAAGGAAGAAAAGAAGAGAGAAGAAGAAAGGAGAGAGTCATAGAGGGAGAGGAGAAAGTCAGACGATGGATATGGACACTGATGGTACCACAAAGGAAATGGAGAAGCTGTCAAAAACCCAAGAAAAAATAATGCCATAAAACTCACAGAGGTGATAAGAGTTCAAAAGAAGAGGAGTGGGGTGGTCACCAATGTCCAGTCCTGCAGAGGATACAAAAAGGATGAAATCTCAGAAAAGGCCTCAGGATACGGCAATGAGGGGATGATAGGAACAGCACATTCAGTTGAGTAATGAGGATGTAAGGCAGACTGGAAGTGGCTGAAAAGTATGTGAGAGTAGAGGTAGTGGGGAGAATGAGTGGAGACAGCTTTTTTATAGCCATAATAGAAAGACATATACACATACTTGTTCCTAAGCATTTCAAATATGTAAAAGGCAGGCTGTCACCCCTAATGAGGTGCCACTTTAATCTGTCAATTTCTACAACTTCCTTTGTAGCCACTAGCACCTCCACCACATAATCCATTCAGTTAAATAAATTCATATTCTGATTTTAACTATCTTGGAAAAAGAAAGAACACACATGAGAATGTTTATTTCTGTAATGCATTTTAGCTAATGTATGAATACTTGCCATAGTACACTATCCCTGGGAAGGCAATTAAGAAAAAAAGAACAAAATTACTCCACCTGCTTTTCCCAGACATCCACACTACTAATTATCTACCTTGTTGATGTCAGACAATTTACCTCAATTGATGGCAAGCAGCCTAGCTTAAAAAGGGGGGGAAATATTAGTAAAAATAAATTTCCTGACAGCTGCTTCTAATGAGGAGAGAGAGAGAGAGAGAGAGAGAGAGAGAGAGAGAGAGAGAGAGAGAGAGAATAATTTAGAGGAAATTCTCAAAAATCATTTGCTTAAATTTTTTAATCTATCCAGACACTGTTCTTAAGAGCAGAGGATCCAAAGGTGGTATGTTACATTTAAGTCTGCAGTGGATATTATATAAGAGCAACAAGAAAGTTAAAAATATTACCTTTAACTAGGCAGGTTATCAGCAGAAATTATATAATTATACTTAAAGAAAAAATTAATTCTTTTCTGAGCAGTGAAGGAAATGCAACAAATAAAAAGAAAGCATAAAATAAGGACCTTAATAAATTACAGGGAATGTTTAGTAACAATAACAAAATATTCCTATGGTAGAATGGTAGAATTTTCAGGTAGGAACGAACGTCAAAAAACACTTAGCTCAGGGCGGAGCCAAGATGGCGGCATAGGAGCAGCAACACATCGCAGCTCTCACATAGCCACCCCAAAATACCCATAAAATATGACTCTAAACTAATCCTAGAACTCCAAAACGCACACAAATATATCTTCCACTAAAGTCAGCTTGGCTACAAGGAACCATATCAGCACTGTGAACCAAAACCAGCCTGCCCTGAAGCCCTGGCTGAGCCCCGGGGGTGGCTGTATGGGAGGAGGGGAGGAGCCTCAGATTAGCGGCAGCTGCGAGCAGCATTCAGAACTAGGTCAGTGGGACTTGCGAAATTGGGGAAGAAAAGCGGTCTGGCCAAAAGGCCTCCAGGGCTGGAAAGAGAAAGGTAGAGGTTTTGCACCTGCCTCCAAGTTGCAGCTTCCGCGCCTGCGGCCTGCAGACAGCAGGGGGACTAAGCGATCTTTCAGAGGCCAAGAGCTCTCACGTTGAGTGGCCTGGATCCGGACTGCGGTCTTGGGCCTCGGTCCTGGAATCTTCATTATCCAGTGAGCTGGAAGTAAGTAGGAAAGGGACCCAGCACCTTCTTGAGAGCTACAGCAGCCAGGAGGACCCCAGCGATTTGGGACAGAGCTTTCCCTTCTGGAAGCAGAGCCCCACAGAGATTTAAAAAAAAAAAATCACGGTCTGAAGAACCATGAGTAAGAATAAGAATAAGAAGCAAAGTAAGAACAGCAACCAAATC
>JAQQSU010018656.1:0-10432 GCA_028627135.1 Pseudochirops cupreus
AAAAAAAAAGAAAGCAAAGTCCTTCTTTGACAGGGATTTAAAAAATCAAGTGTTTGGCCGGGAAGATGAGTAAAGTACAAAAAAGTCCGAGTATAGAATCTTACTTTAGTGGGGAAGAAGATCAAAGCATAAAACCAGAAGACAATGAAGTCAAAGCTCCTGCAGCAAAAACCTTCAAGAAAAATATGAATTGATCACAGGCCATGGAAGAGCTCAAAAAGGATTTTGAAAAGCAAGTAAGAGTAGAGGACAAATTGGCAAGAGAATTGAGAGTGATACAAGAAAATCATGACAAATGCATCAAAAGCTTGCTAAAGGAGATCCAGAAAAATACTGAGGAAAATAACACCTGAAAAAAAGACTAACCCAAATAGTAAAAGAGATTCAAAAGGCCAAGGAGAAGAAGAATGTCTTAAAAAGCCAGAACTGGCCAAATTGAAAAGGAGGTCCAAAACCTTACTAAATAATTCCTTAAAAATTAGAATGGAGGGGTGGCTAGGTGGTAAAGTGAATAGAGTACCAGCTTTGGAGTCAGGAGGACCAGAGTTAAAATCCAGCCTCAGACACTTAACGCTAACCATTTAACCTTGGGCAAGTCACTTAACGCCCAGCTGCCTTGCCTTTCCCCTTCCAAAAAGGAAAAACAAAAAATTAGAATGGAGCAAATAGAAGCTAATGACTTTAAGAGAAATCAAGTAAATATAAAACAGAACCAAAAGAATGAAAAAAATTAAGACAATGTGAACTATCTCATTGGAAAAAAACACTGACCTGGAAAGTAGATCCAGGAAAGAGAATTTAAACTTTTTTAGATGATCTGGAAGCCATTATTTAAAAAAGAGCCTAGAGATCATCTTTCAAGAAATTATCAAGGAAAATTGCCCTGATATTCCAGAACCAGAGAGTAAAATAGAAACTGTAAGAATCCACCCATCACCTCATGAAACAGATCCCAAAAGGAAAACTCCTTGGTATGTTGTAGCCAAATTCCAGAGTTCCCAGGTGAAGGAGAAAATATTGCAAGCAACCAGAAAGAAACAATTTGAGTATTGTGGAAATACAATCAGGATAACACAAGACCTAGACCATAACATTAAGGAATCGCAGGCCTTGGAATATGATATTCTGGAGGTCAGAGGAGCTGAGGAGCTGAGGTCAAGAATCACCTACCAAGCAAAACTGAGTATAATACTTTAGAGGGAAAATGGATATTAGATGAAATAGAGGACTTCCAATCATTCTTGTTGAAAAGACCAGAGCTGAACAGAAAATTTGACTTTCAAATACAAGACTCAAGAGAAACATAGAAAGGTAAACAGGAAAGAGAAATCATAAGGGACTTATTAAAATACAACTGTTAACATTCCTACATGGAGAGATGATATTTGTAACTCAGAGACCTTTTTCAGTATTTGGTAAGTTGGAGGAGATAGATAGATAGACAGATAGGTAGATAGATGGCACAGGGGTAGTTGACTATGAAGGGGTTATATCTAAAAATAAAATTAAGAGGTGAGAGGGGAATATATGGGAGAAAGAGAAAAGGAGAGAGAGAATGGGCTAAATTAGCTCACATAAAAGATGCAAGAAAAAGATTTCACAATGGAGGGAAAGAGGCAGGAGGTAAGAGGAAATGAGTGAACCTTACTCTCGTTGGATTTGGCTTAAGGAGAGAATAACAAACATATTCAATTGGATATCTAATACTTCAGGAAAGTAAGAGGGGAAGGAGATAATGGGAATAATAGAACAGAGGTCAGATTGGGGGAGGGGGTATTCAGAAGCAAAATCTTTTGAAAAGGGACAAGGTCAAAGGAGAAAATAGAATAAGTTGGGGGATGGAATAGAATGCAATGGAATATAGTTAGTCTTTCACAATATGACTATTATAGAAGTGTTTTTTTTCATAATTTTACATGCGTAACCTATACTTAATTGCTTTCCTTCTCAATGACATGGGTAAGGAATGAAGAAGGGAGAGAATCTGTAG
This sequence comes from Pseudochirops cupreus, assembly GCA_028627135.1. Taxonomy (NCBI): domain Eukaryota; kingdom Metazoa; phylum Chordata; class Mammalia; order Diprotodontia; family Pseudocheiridae; genus Pseudochirops; species Pseudochirops cupreus. Next base: position 1,991 of record JAQQSU010018656.1, read on the forward strand.
CTCAAAGTTTAAAAAGAAATGTTTAAAATTGTTTTCACATGCCACTGCTAAATAAGATATATAGGCAATGAGACAGAGAAATCTATCTTGCCCTACAAGAAAATAAGGTGAAAAGGGATAAGAGGAGGGGCATGCTAGAATGTAGATAAACTGGGGGAAGGCATAATCAGAATGCATGTCACCTTGTGGTGGAGGGAGGGGAGAGATAGAGAGAAAGTTTGGAACTTAAAATCTTGTGGAAATGAAAGTTGAAAACTAAAAATTAATTAATTTTTAAAAAAATTAAAAAGCATGAGGCATATTGATGAAATTGTGCCTGTCTAGTTTCTCTGCATGAAGGAAGACAGACATTCTCAAAACATAAAGAAAGGAGTAGAAGGTTCATAATTATCTAACACAAATGGCTAAATAGTCTTTTTTATTATAAGTTTCCAAAACTATAGAATTTAGAACTGTATGGCACTTACCAGTATTTAAAAGGGCACATGAAGAAATTTTCTATACCTTTTGCATAATGGCTTGTAATAATAAGTGAATTTGAAGGTCTTCCCTGTTCCTTAGTAAGTTTAAGTGAATTTGAGGACCTTCCCTGATTTGAAAATATACTCTGTCTCCAAGAGGTTGAATGTGGTCACATGGAGCCTGTGGTGGGAGGCATTTGCTGAAGGGTGGAGCAGAGTCCACAGGAAAAGTTTGTTTAGGGGAGGCTTGTTTTTCAAGAAGGCACAACTTTTGATACTTTGTAATTAGGCAGTGGGTCATGAGGATTATGATGCTTTCTGACTCTGGAGGTGAGGTTTTGCTTTGGGGTTCACTTTGGGAGGAATCATATGATTTGATCAGATGAGACTCTGGGCAGCTGATGAATCCCCTAGCTTTGAAACCCAGATGTTAGTGTTTCTCTGTCTGATAACTAACTGTGTACATGTAATGATTAGACAGCTAGAAGCCCATGTCAGTGAATTGTGTTATTTTCTCTATCTGTATTTTTGGTCTGCTTGTGACTTCTGTTTGTATTCTCTGAAGTTCAGGGTGCTGACTTTCCCCCCCTGAACTAGGAAAATGACATATATTTGATTAAAGTAAGATTATTAACCCTTTTTGAATTGCTTTCCTTTAGAAAAGCAGATCAAAGAACCTGTGCAAGCAACCATCCTAGGTATGCTAGGGTGCCTGCTGATACATAACCTTTGTGATTCTGTTCCATATTTTTCTCCATCATTAATTACCGGGCAATTTAAGGTGGTTTAGAACATACCAGTACAACACAGCAAACCAAAATCTTCATTGTTTACTCTTGTAGCTCTAATTCTCCCCAGATTTGCCACAAATCTGTTTGTTACAATATCTGAGTTAGGAGCTACTTAAATGTGCGTGTAAACAGAACCTCTCTCACCTCCTTTCTGTAGCTCACAAAATTCTACTCTTTCTTGTAGGCTAACCCTAAATGTCCTCTCTTCCAAGATGTGAATCAGAGATCTGATTCACAGTCATAAATCATTGAACTATGCAAAAGAAAAAACATAGCATTATATATACACTGGTGATATTTCCACTGCAAACATTCTAACCTTCAATAGAACAACTTTGAATGTAATATAAACTGATAATGTGTTATCCTGCAGTTTCCATATATATATGTATATGTGTATATATATACATACATATATATATATATATATATATGCTTCCATTTACTTCCATATGGTAAAAGAACTCAAATCCGCATTAGGGTTTATTTCACATATTGCCTTACACAACTGGAATGGGACTTTTTCTGTGTAAACTCAGTAGCACTAGATGAATTCAATTCAACAAGAAGTATTGGGGCTTACTAGGTCCCATGCTAGACACTGAGGATACTTTTCTAATCCTCAAATGGATCTATATCATTGCTTTTGAATTCCTTCCAATGAGGCAGATCATAACCCATCCACGCCTGCCCATCCTCTGAAACTCTTATTCATGTCCTACCTCAACTTCACCATAGAGCCTTTTCTAAAAAATCTGGGGATTTTCCTCTCTTTCTAGGGATAAAGGGGAGGTGGGGTAATAGTATAATCTTATGGCTATCTATCAATTCTTACTCTTGGCTTGGGATCGGCCCATCTTTTAATCATACATTTAACTGATGAAATTGTTTTCTTCTATTCTTCTTCCAAGTCCCTTATTGGATATATGTTTCTTCTAGCTCTCATTCTCCATGCACCTCCCCATTGCCTACTGTTTGGTACTCCTTTTTATTTCTTCATAAACTTTGGCATTCCGTGTCATGCTGCCATATAGCGAGAGAGCCATATACCAATAGAAGAGTGATATTTTTAAAAGATTGCCCTTTTTTTCTGGGAAAAACAGTTAATGAAAGAGCTTTGTAAGATCAAGCATGACTCAAAAGAAGACAGATGAGAAGATACTCTAACCTACCCCTTTGAGGAGCTGAGTAGTCCACAGGTGCTGCTCATTGAACATAATTTTGTACTTTTTCAATATATTGGTTGGTTTTTGCTGTTTGTTTCTTTTTTCCTTTCTTCTTTATTTTTAAAAATAATATTTATTATATGCCACTATAGCTGTTGGAATGAGAAGGATACTGGGGGAAACTATGATGATACAAAAAGCAGATAGCATTAATAAAACTTATTTTATAAAAAAAGAACTTTGTGTTAAAGCCAGGATGGTAGAGGCAATACAATCACTAGATCTATATTCCAAAGAGGTCAAAGGAAAAGGAAAAGGACTTATATGTATAAAAATTATGTAGCAGTTCTTTTTGTGGTGGAAAAGAATTAGAAATTAAGGGGATAAGAAATGCCTCTCATCAGTTGGGGAATGGCTGAACAAGTTGTGCTATATGATTGTGATGGAATACTATTGTAAAAGTCTAGGAAGACTTATGCGAATAGATGCAAAGTGAAATGAGCGGAACCAGGGAATCATTGTACAGAGTAACAGCAATATTGTAAGGATGATCAACTGTGAAAGACTTAGCTATTCTAATTAGTAAAATGATCCAAGAAAATTTCAAAATACTCATGTTGAAAAAAGCTATCTACTTCTAGAGAGAGAAGAGATAAACTCTGAGTACAAATTGAAGTAAATTTTTTAACTTTTCTTGCTTTTTTTTGGAACGTGACTAATATGGAAATATATCTTCCATAAATTAACTTGCAAAACTGATGTTATATTGTTCACTTTCTCAGAAAGTAAGGAATAAGATGGAAGGAAGGAGAATATTTGGGACTCAAAATTTTTAAATAAATAATCATAAAAAATAAATAGGCATAAATTCATTTTTGAACAATTAAAAGATAGTCAAAACCAGAAAAAAGTGCTTTGTAAAGTATTTAAAGCATATCAGATCACTGTCCTCCTCCTCTTCAGCTCTGATCCTAATTTGTGGTTCATCTATACCTGTTGAAGATATTCATACTAGAAATAGATATGCAAAGAAAAAAAACCCCTCTCCCCAAAGACTTTATGTTACATTAAATTGTGTCTCACATTCTGCTCAACACTCTAAAAAAAAAAAAAAAAAGGACATCAGACCATCACCACCCCTAAAAAAAACCCTGCTTTAACAATTAAATCAATGTGTACTGGGAAGGTGGGGGGGAAGGGGGTTTGGGTGTTTTTGGTTTTTGTTGTTGTTTTTTTTAATGGCCAGGACAGAAGCATTGAAGGAGTGTATTATAATCTCATTGGAAAATTCAGGTTTTCCCTTAAGAAGTCAGAAAGATGGCCAATTATGATGATCACATTTTATGGTATTCATAAAGAATTCAAATGTGACTCTCAATAGACTATACAAAAAACTAATGGATTTTAGTGAGAAACACCCTGGGTATAAACTGGTGGCAGAACAGAAGAAAGTGTTTCTGTTTCCCATTACAAGTTTTGCATTAGTTAGTTCCTTCCGGAGGCAAAGATTTTCACCAATATGACCAAAAACTAAAGCTTCCCCCTCACTCAACATACTTCAATATTTGGCTTTAACTATCTCCTCTGTATATGCTCTGTAAGATTAACCTCTCAGATTTACTAAATTAACTGGAAATACCAAGCCTATCCCTAATTTCTCTTGACCCACGACATATTTGGACTCACTTTCCATCCCACAGTTGGTCCAGCTCAAGGGATTTCTTGGAGATTTTCCGACTTGCTCTGCACTTAATCCATTCAGGCATGAGCTAACTAGTGCAGTAGAGAAGGGCTTCTTAAAAACTCTTACAGCATTGGATTTTATTTGTGTTTTATGGAGAACTAAAGCCTGTTTCATTGTGTCAAGACGAGTTGCTCTACATTGTGTATAGGCCTGCTGGATCACTCAATGTTTTCCAGTATTGGCTGGGTTTTTATTTGCAATGCTTGAATCATTTCTTTGGTTACTTGTTGCCAAGCATAGTATTAAGTCTTTAGTTTCTATCAACACAATGACAGTGTAGCAGGAATGTGTGAAAAGAATATGTAAGACTGTAGATTAAACTTAAAGGTAGAAATCCTGACTTCTTCCCACCCAGAAAAAAAGACAAAATCTATATGAGAAAAGTTTCAAAGCAAATAGATTAAGACTCCTAAATCATCAGCAATTTTTGTGTGCATTGAGAATTTACATATGTATCTTTAAGAAGAATGACTGCAAAGCAAATTTTTGGCTATTTCTCCTCCCCCCTTATAATCTATGCCAAATTTTAAGGTGAATTTCCTAGTCTAGCACTATTCATCGACACTACAATCACTGAGAATAGTTCCATGAATACTGAATGGCCCAAGCTATGATATATGGCATGGTATAGCATCTCATAGAAAAGGAACTTGACTGACTTGTTTTTTCAGATGGTCATGCCATTCTGGGGATTTAAAGAAAATTAATTAAAATGGCAAAGCAAACTTAGCTAGGCATTTAAATGTTTTACTCTTTTATTTAATTAACATGTTTCCATTAGAAGTGTAACAGGTAAGGAACAAATAAGGCTGGTTATTCACCTGATGTATCTCATGACTGTGCCTGGATGAGTAGATGAATATTTGCAATGGATGAGTAGATGATCCTCTTGCCAAATAAAGCCCTATTGCGATACTTTGTAAAGGCCCACAGATGATAATGGGGTCCTCAAAATTATTTCTGGAGAACATAAACTCTGACAGGCCCTACCAAAAGTGTTTAATAGATCTTTATCATATAAGATCTAAGCAAATAAGACTGAAGAAGTTGGAACTTGTATGACTTTGGGCAAGTAAGTCAGATTCTTTGGGCCTCAGTGCCCACATCAATAAAATAAGAGAATTCAATAAAAAAAAATTTCAAAAAAATCAATTTCTTTAAATAGTTCCTGATTACATGTAAACATTTTTAACAATTTTTTGGTTTTTGAGTTGAAAATTCTCTCCCTTCTTCCTGCCCCCTCTCCGCTCTTGAGTACACAAGCAATTTGGTATCAATTATACATGTGAAATCATAGAAAACATTTCCATATTAACCATCTTGCAAAAGAAAATACATAAAAGAAAAATTAAAAAGTTATTTTTCTTTAAAGTATTCTTCAATCTGCATTCAAAGTTCATCAGTTCTCTCTCCAGAGATAGTATTTTTCATGAGGGGTCCTTTGGAGTAATCTTAGATCATTGTCTTGATCAGAGTAGCTAAGTCTTTTTAGTTATTGTGTCTTGATCTTCCCTGCTACCATAGTAGATTTTTATGGTCAGGTTCTTTTTTTTTTTTTTTTGTTATTTGCTCATTTTTCCTCTCTTTTTCTAGATAGTGAACCTTATGTTGCACTCTGTTCCCAGTATGAGGGCAGGGGAAGGGGCACTCTCCCAAGCTTCAGGTTTTGTGGCATAGTTATTTTCAGAGCTAGTTCTGGAAGTATAAAAGTTTTTGGTATTGCCAAAATAGTATGATCTTGTGAGAGATGTGGTTGCTCCCTGGTCAACACTCTAGTCATTATCCAGAAAGAGCCCCTAATTCCTTGGGATGGCAATTGACACTGCTCCTTAAGGTCCCTGTTCCCTTGAGACCCAGAAAAATATACTGTTCCTCAGGATTCCTGATCCCTTAAGGCTTGAAGTGATACTATCCTTCAGGGTTTCCACTCCTTCTTGACTGAAAGTGCTCTTCTATTCCCTTGAGTTATGATCCAGAAGTGAGTATAGGCAATGGAATTGCCAATCAGTATCTGGTCTTGCGTTCATTGCTAGTTTGGGGTTCCTTGTAATATCTTTCTGACCAGTTTCCAGGTTCCCTTACCAACTCTGGCTTGAAAATTCCCAAAGTTGCTATGGTTTTTGTTACCACTACCTGGTCCCACAACTGGTATTTCATCTACATGGGCTCCAGGTGAGCCTTCTCCCCCATGTCACAGATCTCACTAACTTCATATGTTGTTTTGAATTGGAAGAATGTCTCACTCTAACATTTTATTGACTCTGTTACTCTAGAAATCAACTTAAGGCATTATTTTAAAGTTATATGAAGTAAAATGGGAAAGCTCAGCCAAACTCAGCTAAGTGTTTTTTCTGCTCTACCATCTTGGCTCTGCGCCACCACCACCTCTCAGAAGTCAAATTAGCAACTTTGGAAATTACTTCCAGTTTTAATTTTTATGATTCTCTGCTCCTTAGAAGGGAGCACTGAGTGATCTAATGGGGGGGGGGGGAGTGCAGTTTGAAGCTGTTTAGGGGAAGAAAGATCACAGTAACTCTCAGAAGCATCTAGTAAAGTATGGGGTGATTTGCATTAGTGTAGGGAAAATTAAAACCAATGAAATCAAATTCATTTTGTAATATTGAATATGGAAGTTGTATATACATAATATTACTACCATAACAATCTTGAACAAGACACTTAAATTCCCTCAGCTTCGTTTTCCTCATCTATAAAAATAAAGTGGTTGGTCTATATGGCATCTACATTGTGTTCTAGTCCTAGAGCTATGATTCTATGAACTATGGAACAATGAAACAAAAAAAGGCAGCTATTTTGCTTTCCTACATATTTTAAAATAGGAGAATCCTAGATCTAGGAGTTGGAAGATAAAACATAATATACTGGTCAGACTCCCTGCCTTTGGGTAGTATCTGACATGTATTTCTCTGTTTTGTGCTTTGACAACGTGGACAATCTATGGAAATCTAAGCCAGTCATCTCATACTGTATTGATATAGTTCATTGATGTGAGTACAATTATGTGTTATTTGCTATGTGCAGAGTGTTGGCAAGTTGTCCAATCTCTCTAGGCTACTGTAAAATGAACATAGGTAAATCTCAATTAGTGCAAAAAAATAGATTTTCTGAAGTGGTCATGTGTATTCAAATTCTCACATTTGAAGTTATAATTATATAAAATATGGTCACTGGTTCCAGTCTGATGGAAGTATATATTGAGAATTTGAAATATGCTATTACTTCAAGGGATTCTGGTTTGGTGCTAATTGGGACATAACTGCAATTTGGACTAGGTGATTTCCAAAGTCCCATTCAGCTCTAAATTCCATCATGAATGTAATTGGTTCAAGCTAATATGTCCGCAGTAAATATGACCTATACAAGGTTCTCTCCATGACACCAGCCTTAAAAGTATGTACACCAAGATCAATCTACCAATTAGCATTTATAAAGCATTTAATCTGCATCAGGCACTATGCTAAGTTCTGGCAAAATAGACAAAAAATTACACAGTCCCTGCTATCAAAGAGCTTACATTTTATCAGGAGACAACATGTACATATGAGTATAATAACATGTAATAATAAATAATATATAAACATATTTATGTAAATATAAATTAAATATATATAAAATTAATAGATGGAAATTAGAAGAAGCAGTGAAAGGCTTCATGTGGAAAGTGGCATTTGATATGTGTTTTAATGGAAAAGAGGTATTATAAATGGTGGAACTGAGAAAGAAATGCTTTACAGGCATAAGGAATAGCTAGTATAAAGACATGATGATGGTAGATGGAACATAATGTGTAATGAACAGCACAAAAGTTTATCTCATCTGAACTATACATTGCACAAAAAGGAATGATGTATGATAAAGATGGAAAGTTTGGTAAGGGCAATTTGTGAAAGTGAGCAAGTGCCAAAGAAGTTTTCATCTGAATTTAAAGGCATTGAATCTATTGAGTAGAAGGATGATGTAGTAAGACTTGTACTTTGGGAAAAATTTCTGTGGCAATGGATTAGAGAAAGAAGAGATTTGAATCCAAGAGACTAATTGGGTGTCTTATTGAAATATTGAAATATTCCAGAATGGAAGTAATGTACCTGAACTAGGGTGGTAGCCATGTAAGTAGGAAAAAAAGGGAGATAGATGCCAGAATTGTATAGGCAAAAAAGGACACGGTTTAGAAAAGGACTGGATATATGGTATGAGAAAAGAGAGGAGTTGGGGATTATGGCAAGAATGCCAACCTGGAACACTAGTAAGATGATGGTGCC
>JAQQSU010018657.1:0-10432 GCA_028627135.1 Pseudochirops cupreus
TCCTGATTATCATGATTATTTCTTAAATGGTTCTCTGTTTCCAGTCTCACTCTGTCAAATATCTTTTTCATGGCTATCAAAATGAATTTCCCAAAGTTGAGTTCTTGCCATTTCTTTCTTCTATTCATAAAACTTTATTGGTCTAAACTCCAGGATAATTTATTCATTACTTTGTTACCACTTAATGATCTTCCCCACACTTTCTTGCTAGACTGATTCTTTTATATGTTGTAATTCAACAGCCAACAAGAATTTTTCTATATTCCAACCTAAGTCTACATTAAAAAAATAATAATTAAGTACCTGGATATTTCCCATCAATTTCCCACCTACAATTTTTGTCACATTCTTGTAGCGATTTCCTTTCTAATGTCCACCTCTAGGAACACCTGGCTGCCTTAAAACCTCAAATTAGGTGCCACCTAAATGAGGATTTTCCACATCGACTCATTTGGTAGTTTGCTCTCTCCCAATAAATTAGTATGTATGTATATGCATGTGTGTGATAGTCTTCTGTACATATCTTTTATCATCTCAGTGAAATGTAAACTTCTTGAAGACAAAGGCCATTTTATACTTTTTCTTCATATCCCCAGAATTGGCATCGTAGTTTGCACATAGTAGGAGCTTCAAAAGCTTGTAGAATTGAAAATTACTGACAATGGCTCAGAAATTTGCACTAACCTCAGAGCAGGCTTTACATGACCTTCAGAGAACAGATAATAGTTACAGCAATGGTACAATATCAGAAGTGCTTCAGTAGGCCCCAAAAGTCAATAATAATTCTGAGAGATCATTTTTCTGGGTAGTATCAATTTGCAGATATTTATCAGAAACCTCTCTTTTTTATCGCTTTTGCTTAAAAATACAAGAAAGCATAAGCTATTGCAAAGTGGGGATATACTTTTGATATGTTGAACAGCCTATATACTTTTCACTATCATGTTTCCTTATTCTGACTTATTCATTTTATATCAAGCTGGTCATTTGATTTTTTTTTTCCTATTTCTGTTTTTCTCTTTTGTTAGGTCATGTACATCTTTAAGATAGGAGTTTTCCTAGCATGGCATCAATTTCCCTCACATCATGTTTTTGATTTTTCTATGAAATGAAACTAGATGCTCCCTCAACAAGTTCTTTCAAATTCTTTGACTCGGCATGTAATGTTTTGATTGTTTCAGAAACAATTCTCTAGGCCTGTAATGTATCCATGCTACATGTTTGCAAATAAGCTGAAAGTACCACAGCTGATATAAACATTTTCCGAAGAACCTAATGAGTAACTATGATTTCACCCCCACACAGAGCATATTTCAATGTCTTAGCCTTGCTATTTTTGTCAAAATATTCTCTGTAGGAATATAATTGAAACAAAGTTTCAGTTATCATCCTGAATAAAGGATCTTTAAACGATCTTAAAAACATTATTTCCCAGAACTGTCTCTTTGTATAATGGTCTTCATTTAATTATGAGAAGAGAACTACAGCTTTTGAAATGGACCATTTATCCCATTAGAATACAAACACCTTGAGAGTAAATCTAGTTTTGTTCCTTATACTTATATTCCTAAGCATTTCTCCTCTTACCTTAGAAGGCAAGAAGAGACTAATGAGGAGACTATTACAGCTGATGGAATGATTTTTTTTCCCCCTCACCCAGAAAGATGGAGACCAGTTGCATGATGAAATGGTGTTTCTCACTCCCTAGACAGCAAGAAGAGGCCATCCAGGGAAACTGGTGCACTATCTGATGAAAGAGAGAAAAATGAATGGAGGGAGAAACTGAGAATATATGGGAGAAGAAAGGGTCAAGGTGACCTATTCGATTGTTTAACCTAGACAAGAAGGGACATCTCTTCTTTGGAGGCCAGAACAAAGGAGGAAAGGATAAGTGAAGATATGAAAAGGTTTTGAAGTTTAAAGTTGGGTAGATAAGGGAAATCACAATGGGTGTTCTTTTTTTTCTCCTCAGGCAACTAGGAGGTGAAGTCATCTCCTGAAAGGCTGAGCAATGGATAAGGCATTGGAGGTTAGAGGATTTGTGTAGGGAGCTACTAGTAAGAATCTCCTTTTGCTGTTACAGAGGAATACTTTGTGTGAAACTTTTATCCTTAGTATGTTGCCTGCAGCACTGAGAATAGATAACATAACTTTGCTTACCCAGTAGACACAGTCACCCGACTGTTCCATATTTCCTATCAGCACAGGATTTAGAGTAGAAGAGGTAGATGGTAAAGGTAACACAGGAGTACAGGTTTAAAAGGGCAGGGGTGGTAGTAGTACAAAGGGCCATGGGATCAAAGGGCATGATGTAGTTTACTCTAGTTCAAGAGCAAGAAAGGAAGCTAAACCAAAGGTAATGAATTAAGAGAACAGAGCAGGAAGTGGAATTTAAGATTATGATGAGAGTAAAGGGAGTAAAGATTGGGGGATGGAGTGATAAATAGGAGAGTGGATGTCGAAGCTAAAGATCATGATGCAGGATAGTGGTGACAACTGAGGTAAGACCTTCTATCATAACTGATACCCAAAAGTTGTTAGACTTTCTCCAAAGTCCTGTGATGACTGAATGATGGCACAGCATCTTGGGTCAGCTTCCAGGACTTGTCACAACAAACACTAGGGATCAAAGCATTTAGGTGGCAGGGTATTCATATTTGGCATGAGCCTCTGTAAATCTCTGGTGATTATATTGCTTAGAAACTAAATTGAACTCATATTTAGATTTAATAGCAGTTCCTTAGTTTATCCCCAAAAAGTGATGAAAGAAACAAATTTAGAAAATGCCCAACATGCTGAGCAAATGTCATGTTCCTGTTCTCTGAGAGTCTGGAAGCTCAGGTTATCTAGTTGTTCTGACTCCCTGAGACTTAGGATCCTTAAGGTCTGTGGGACAAAGGAACAAGCAAAGTTGGGAATATGGGTAAATGGAAGATACATTTAGAGACAGTAGAAAGACATCTTGACTGGAGTGTTGAATTAGTATTGGAGAGCAGTGGCAGATAAAGCTGGGATGCTTGGGAAGGTTGTAAAGTACTATGGAGATGGACTCTTCTGTAGAGTCAGAAGGGAGCATAACTTCTACTGAGATACTCTTATGAACTAAAAAAATTTGTATTCATGCCATACATGATAATGACATCAAGTCCTTTCGCATAATATTTTTCACAATGGATATTTTTAAACATGGACTCCTATTTATTTTTAATAGGAAGGGCCCATTTTAATAGGAAAAGTCTTTATGAATGATCATACCCCAATCCCAACATATGCATTCATAGTAATTTCACCTTTAGTATTCATTTATTGAGAAAAGTTAAGGAAAACAAGAATCCAGCAGCTCTTTCCAATGAATTTATATTTTATTAATCACAGTATTTACATACCTTAGAAAATAAATTTTAAAGACATTCTATAATAACTATAATGAAGCTATGCTTGCTTACAGAGTGTACAATGTAGTTTATTAAGATGCTGGTATTGGTTTGGTGTTTCAGATGTGTAAAGTCTTATTTAGTTGAAGACTATGTGGAACTTTGATCTGCTTCCATATACAGTTTGTTTTAGTAATTAGAGCTTAGGGCAACAAGTGAAAAAAATACCACCCACAAACATATGTTGTGGAAAAGAGCATCAGATATTTTACATCTTTATCAGACATATCTGGGTACAAGAATTCACATGTAGCCAGAAAATAACAAGTGTGTGTGTGTATGTGTGTGTGTGTGTGTGCATGTGTACATGTGTGTATGTGAAAAATGATTTTTTTCTTTTTTTCCTATTAAACACAGATGAAGAAGCATCAATAAAACCATCAAAATAACACTCATCATATTTTGTTGGCATTGTATAAAGACAAAAAAATCACACTTAGTGCAAAAATGGATTCAAAGGCCTTCATACAAAGCAATTGTGGTTTCCCAGGGGTCCTCAGCCAACAGACCAACAGGTCGGGAGCCATTGCTGAGGAAATCAAAGAGTCAGGATGGCAAATACGAATGTTCCTTGGTTGAAAATGTAGAATATTAAGATGAAGCCAACACTAGGGAAGCCAACACTAGGGAAGCCAACAAGTATAATTCCATAGTGGGGCCCTCTTGGCAGCATGGTGGAGTCTTAAGCTGGCAGTATTTTCATTTCCCCTGGCTTCATGCCCATGCAGAATATTGAGCCTTGGCACCAGCATCTTTTGGATAGTGCCAAAAACTACAACAACACCTGGTTGACCAAATCCTCAATCTTCAAGTGAAGAAAAAGTTAAAAATAGGTATGTATATATGTGTGTATATGAATGAACATGTGTGTGCATACACACATATACATATCTATATATGGAGAGATTGTATATGTGAGAGAATATATAAAGAGAACACAATACAGTATGTATACATATATTCCACCTCTACATGTACATTTGTGGATATTATATATATATATGCGTACATTTTGCATATTCCATATATAGATACTAATATATCTATTTTAATTATATTATGTCTATATGTCACATATTATATATCATATTTGTTTTAATTGCATTAATATATTTATGTGTAGTGTGTATGTGGAACATATGCATTTGTACCATCTATCTGGAGTATATGTGGAACATATGTATATATGTGTATATGCACATATGAATACATGTATACTATATATAGTGTACAATCATACATACATATAGATATTTTTCAACTAACCATTTGTTTTCACAAAATTACTGAATTAAAAAGTGCGAGTTTGGAAAAGGAAACTCAAAATCCATCTAGAATAACTTATCTATGAAAGGTGACAGTGTTTGTCTAACCTCTGTTAACTTTTATACAGTACCTTAAGTGCGCAAAGTACATATATTATCATATTTGATTTTCATAACAACCTGGCAAGGTAGATGACATGAGTGTGCTGGGACATGTTCGAGAAGCTATTCTATGACAATGTGCATACAGCACACATTTAAGATTAAACAATATCATTAACACTTTCTCCATTGTTTTTAAAGTCTGGGAAATAAAGAGTGTAATAAATAAAATTCTGCGTTGTAACATTTGCAAATTTCCAAGGCACAAGTTTTCACATTGAAAATTTAACAACCATCTCATAGAGGAATTATAGACTGACTCCAACTCATTCCTGGGTAGGTGTTACTATCTTTATTTAATAGAGGAAGAAACTGATGCTGACTAAGTGACTTGTCCAGGACCATGGAGCTAGTATACTAATGTGAAGCATGATCAAGACTAAAATATTCTTGATGCCAGCTTCAGTGATCTTTCCGTTGTGCCTCCTAACTCTTAAATGAAGGACATTCCATATGAGATAGAATGGTGATATAGTACAAAGGATGTAACACGTTCCTATTTCTACAATTTATGCCATTATTAAACTATACATTTTGAGCTTATCATCTAGTAAACTCACTTTGCTCCTTGGATCTATTTTTAAGAGCACCTGCTGTCTATGCCTCCCCTCTTTCATATTTGTGAAATTATTGCTGTTGTTGTCACTGTCATTGTTGCTTTTAGATAGAGTTTTAAGATTTCATTTTTTACCTATTTGAATTTCATCTTAGTAGATTCAAACCAAAGATCTATCCCAGGGTTCAGTGAATCACAGCCAATGGATCAAATCTGAAGTTTTAGAAGGGAAGTCTTTAGTAGAAATCTACTCCCTGGGCTCTTCCACTTTCTTTTTCAACAACATGGATAAAGGCATAGTTTGCATGGTTGTTGAATTGACAAATAAAATGAAGCTAACATGCATAACACATTAGCTGATCGTCTGGATCCACAAAAACCTCAGTAACTGTAATGATTTTTCAAATTGAACAAGATAGAACTTAGTAAGGGTAATTATAAAGTTCTAAACTTATATTCTAAAATCAACATCAGAAATACAGGATGGGAAAAATGTAACAAGAATCCTTATGGGAAACAAATTTTAGGACTTTAATCGAATACAAACTCAATAGGAGTCAACAGCTAATGTTGTTCTCATCTGTATTAAAGGGAGGTGTCATTCTAGAATGAGGGAGATGCTAGGACAAATATATTATTCTGATCAGGTCACATCTGATATAAACTGTCAAGTTTTAGAAAGCACATTTTTTTTAAGACAAAGCCTAGTTGGGTTGTGTCCAGAAGAGTGTGACAAGGAGGGTAATAACATTAAAGGACATCTGGTAAAGGGGATGGTAATGTTTAACTTAATAAATATAAAATTTGACAAATACCTCTACTAAGGTAGAGGATGGGGGTGGGGGGGCATTTTGTTTCTATTCCAGTATACGAACTGTCTCCTGGATAAAATATAACATTTGTTCTTCTGGCCTCCAGAGGGCAGAATTATGAATGATGAGTGAAAATTTTTTTCCTGAAATTGAACTTGTCTAAAATTGGAGTAAGCTGCATGTGGAAATAGTGGATTAGCATTTCACTTGAGGGGGGCAACTTATCAATTATGCTTTCAATTGGATTCTTTTTCCATTACAGATTAGGTTGGTTGACCCATGAGATCCAATTTACCACTGAAAGTCAGTAAAAGGAAGTAAGAATCAGACCTAAGGAGATTTTTCTTAGCTGCCCTTACCACCCCACCCACCCACCTCAGGTAAATTTTTCTATGTAGTTCCAAGGTTGATACCAAGAAAAATTCATTTAGGGAAGTGCTGTTTATGCTGTAATCAACAATTTGATGAAGTTTGTGCTTGGAATCTCACAAGCCATTCCACAATTGATAATGGTCAAAGGATATGAACAGTCAGTTTTCAGAGGAAGAAATTAAAGGTATCTATAAGCATATGAAAAAATGCTCTAAATCACTATTGATTGAAGAAATGCAAATCAAAACAACTCTGAGGTATCACATCTCACCAGTCAGATTGGCTAAGATGACAAAACAGGAAAATGACAAATGTTGGCAAGGATGTGGAAAAATTGGAGCACTAATGCATTATTGGTAGAGTTGTGAACTGATTCAACCATCCTGGAGAGCAATCTGGAACTATTCTCAAATGACTATAAATAATTGGATACCCTTTGACCCAGCAATACCACTTCTAGAATTGTATCCCAAAGAGATCATAGAAGTGGGAGGAAAACCCTTATGTACAAAAATATTTATAGCAGCTCTTTTTGTGGTGGCAAAGAATTGGAAATTAAGGGGATGCCCATCAATTGGGGAATGGCTAAATAAGTTGTGGTATATGAATGTAATTGAGTACTATTGTGCTATAAGAAATGAGAAGCAGATGGACTTCATATTTACCTGGAGAGGCTTATACAAACTGATGCTAAGTGAGAAGAGCTGAACCAGGAAAAATTTGTACACAACTACAGACACAACGTATGTGTGATGACCAACTTTGATAGACTAGACTCTTCTCAGCAACACAAGGTTATATGACAACTTCAAAAGACTCCTGATGGAGAGAGATTTCTACATTTAGAGAAAGAACTAGACAGAACAGAGTTTGAATGCAGATTGAAGCAAACTACCTGTTCTCTTTCTTTTTCTTATTTGATTTTGTTTCCTCTTTCCCATTGTTCATTTCATCCATTACAATCCTTCTTTATAATCTGACTAATGTCAAATGCGAAAGTATTTGCAGATCCTATACTTGATTGCATACAGCCATGGCGGGGGAGATATATGGGAGGAGGAGAAAACTTGAAACTCAAGAGATTGTGGAACTGAATCCTGTAAACTAAAAGTAAACAAACAAATTAATAAAGACAAAAAAAAATTAAAAACCCACAATAACAACAGTTTCTAGTTGCTTGTCATTTTCCTTAGCAAAAGTGGTCATTGTGTTGTCTTTCATGCTAAAATACCAATAATCAAAGTTTCCATTTGTTGCTCCCCATGTTTGTAAACTGTGATATGTGAGCTCTTGCTTTGAATTAGAATGCAAAATATAGAAAATAGAGCCAATGTTTTCCATTCTTTTGGAATCTATCATCCCTTTGCCTGGAAAAGTGCTCAACAACTAGCCACACTCTCAATACATATGGAAAAGGCATGAGGTTGTAAAGAAAGGGAGATGAGGAGTGCTGCTGACAAACCTGAGTAGCTCAATTAGCAAGCATTTTGGTAGTCTTAGTGATCTAATGTTTTAAAAGCTATTGCCCGTGGCAGATTTGAGACTCCAAACTCAAGAGTAGCTCTAACTACCATATGTATAACTGCTCAATCATTGAATAAATATTAAGAATCTATAATAGATAAGGGACATGAGAGAAGGTGTGGGTGTTATATTGTCCACTCACAAGGAATTTGGAATCTGACTGAAGTGGTAAGAAAATAAATACATGAAAGAGAAGACAGACATTTATTTGTACCTCTCCTGGGGCTTTGTATGGTTCTTCACACATTGAAAACCACTAGTAAGTAACTTTAGAATGTATACATGAAATACTGTTACATGGGGCAAGAAACTGTGTTGAATGCTGAGAGACGAACAAAATTATACAGTCCTTGCCCATGAGCAGTTTGCATTCTAGAAGAGGAGAATATATCATACATTCTAATAATATACAAAGAAATACCACACAATTTCGAGAGGGGAAGAGTGCTAACTGAAAAATCCAGAAAAATCTCAGGTAGGAGTCTCTAAAGATGAGACTCTAAAGCTTCTTGAAGCTTGGGATTTCTTAAGGTAGAGGTCAAAAGGGAATATATTATAGATCATGAGGGCAGCTTATGTAAAGGGTACAGAGGTGAGAGATGAATGTCATTAACAGGTAATAGGGAAAAGGCAGTAGGCTAGTTTAATTGGAGCCCAGTAGACAGAGGATTAGTCATTTGAAATTGCACTAAAATGTAATGATAGCGATTTTTGAAACTTTCCTTCTTTGAGATGTTTCAAAATGAATCCTTGAGCAGTTAAAAAAATTAACATATATAATACACACACACACACATATGTACGTATATTTTTGGTCAGTTTCATCACTGTTTTCAGCTGTCTCTTCTTATATGCACATTAACTCTTTCCATAAGTAGGAAGCCTATTTTTGGCGCGATATTTTTAGGCTAAGTGGAATCCTTTAATTCTCCTCAAATCACAAATTTTATCAACTACTAAATGGATTCAACTTTTCCTTTGTAATATCTAACACATCTATCTCTTTTTTCTGGCTACTATTATCTTGACCTTAGTTCAAGACCTAATTACACCTCACATCAGCCTTTCAAATATTTCCTCTACTTTAGTCTTTCCTCTTTTAATCAATTCTACTAAAAGAAAAAAAATATATTAATTTTGCCATTGCCTTCACAGAAAAATTGAAACTCCTTTCTGTGGCATTCAAGACCCCCTACAGAGTTTTCCTTCATTGACTCTCCAAATTTGAGACATGAATTCCCTGTGTCAAAATGTTGTCAAAATACCCAAACTATGACACCAGTGAGCATCACGCAAAGCCCAAAGGACTATTTTAGCTTTTCTTCCTCTGTGTGACTATCTACTGCCAACAAATAAGAAAAGGCAGAACCAAAATGTCTGGATTGGTGTTTAGCACCAGTAGACCTTTTTTTTTGTACTGCAGTTTTAAAGCTGTTTGTCTCAAAAGCTAGGAGAACAAGAGATAGATGAAAGGGTATTTTGAAGCCAGCATGAATGGGCTATAGGAGAGTTGATAGTTAAATTTTGATGCTGAGCATTTTCACTTTAGAAATTGAGAAAATTATATAAATTAGGGTTTGGCATATAATTTTCTTGATTTTTAAACTCAAAGTGAGAGAGAAAATTTAAATAATGCATATTAAATGTCAAAGGGTATATCTATATCTATGTATCAATAGTTATGTGGATACAGATATAGAAATACAAGGACCCCAGATTAAGAATACTTGATTTTTAATGCATTTCATTCATTTTACAGATGAATCTGAGACCAAGAGAAATTATGTAAATTTCCTAAGTTTACAAAGCTAGTAACTAGCAGAGATGTGTTTGAAATTCATATACTCTAACTCTGAATTCAGTTCTTGAATTTAGAGTACACTCTGAGATGCCTGAGGTCCTAGGTAAAAAGAAACCTAAAGGATTTGCTCAATGATGACTGTATGACATACTCATACAGTCAGAAGTAGCTGCATCTGTAGTACCTTGTGAGGCTGTCATATTCTCACAAAAACACATTCATAGGATGAAGGATCCTTAAATCTTACATCTACATTTTACTCAGGTTAAAATGACTTATTTTCTTTACTTGAATATGTCATGCACATGTCTCCAAATTTCTGTGTATGTTGCTCCCCTATTCTGCAATATAAGTCTTTGATTACTTATACTCTTCCTCTTCAGAGCAGAGAGAGAGAGAGAGAAAGGGAGCGAGAGAGAGAGAGAGATAGTATACATGTGTAAGTATATATACTAAAACCTATATGTAAATTGAAGTAAAGAGTTTTCCAGAAGGAAAAAAAAAAC
>JAQQSU010018658.1:0-10432 GCA_028627135.1 Pseudochirops cupreus
TTCCCCCAGGTTGTTGTTCTTTTCTGTGAGCATCCAGATGTGTTTCATAATCGTTTGTTTAATATAAAATGAGGTTGCTTGACAGTAAATTGTTGTGAGCAATATGCTTGGGTGTTTCCTGTTGCCCCAGTCTCAGTACGTGGGCCCAAATTGGTGAGTATAGCACAGACTGGCTGTTTAGTTTAGGAAACTTTAGTCTAGGCCAATAGATGTAGGTTCTGTTGTGTTTCTTACAAATGCTATTTCGCTGGATTTGGGTGTGAGAAACAGTTAAAAAAAATAACTTGGGAGGGGGTGGCCACAGTATCCAAGTCACTGACAATGAACAATAACTTCAAATTCAATTGAGACGTGAAATATTTAAGCTGATTTGATTTGATAAAGGATTCGATAGCTTCTGTAACAGAAAGAACCCTAGATTTGGCGTTCAGAAGACCTAGGTTCAGATTCTGTCTCTGCTTATTATGACTGGGTTGGTCCTTAGCAGGGCTGTGTAGGGAGGGAGCTGCTCAGCTCTCTGCAAGGTCCTTCCAGCTGTAAATCTAAGAGTGTATTTGGGAGCTAATCTGAATACTGATTGGGTAGGTCCCAAAACAACCTTAGGCAGCCTTAGGTCTTCAATCCCGGGGATTAACCTGATGTCCGTATCCTTGGGGCTTAATTTGGCCATGGCTCTTGGGGGCTTAATGTAAAGTGATGGAACCAGTCTTGCCTCCCATCTTAGACTGGGACTGATATTCTTGTTACCCTTTACAAGGATTTGGCGATTGAAGAATGAACGTGCAAAGGAGTTTCGGAGAGGGCTCTGCCCTATCCTTACCCCTTACCCTTGCCCCCACCCCAGAAAGGGGGTTTTAGACTTTGGAGACAGAATCTTTCTGTTGGAGGAAGGGCCAAGGCTGTAATTTAGTTTGAACAGTAGGTAAATATTTGTCTTTCTGAGCCAGCAAATCACCTGAGGCATCTTACTGGAACTAAGCAGACACAAATCCAGGTAACTCCAGCAGAAAGGTTATCTGACTCTTGTGTTCAGATGTGGTTGCCAGATTGCTGTCAGGACTTGTGTGTGTGCTTAACAGATGCTCACCCACAGATCAGATACATGAGATGTTTGGATTATAACTGATATCACCACGGGTGAGAATGGACCTTGGAACCTCTCAGGTCTCCCTTTACTTTCTTCGAGGTTTGAAAATTTTGGGTCTGAGTATTTGGTGATTTTGTTTCCCTCTGAGGATTTGTTGTCTTATTACCTTATTATCTGGTTCTCACTTAAGTTGAACCCTGATACAGAGATACCTCATTTTAAACAAACCCAATAAATGGAAATCTGGATTTACACAGAGGATGAGTGAGGTGGTAATCTTTTTTACCTCATTAAAGTATTCATCGTAATGATTTCTTTAAAGAGTATGTTCCTCTGGTGTTGTAAAATGTTATTTGATTTATAAAAATTCAATGTGCCCTCAACTGTTCAGCAAGATTTCCACTGCTTAAAGTAAGACATCTCTGCTACGTACTCACAGTATCCACAATGTAGCCCCTTTGTTGTTGGTGTTGAGTCATTTCAGTCACGGCCAACTCTCTGTGGCCCCATTTGGCAAAGACGCTGGAGTGGTTTACCATTTCCTGAGGACACCGAGGCAAACAGGGCTAAGTGACTTGCCCAGGGTCACACAGTTAGGAAGTATCTGAGGCTGGATTTGAGCTCACAAAGAGGAGTCTTCCCAACTCCAGGCCTGACACTCTATCCGCTTTACCACCTGGTTGCCCTAGACATACAAATACACACACATGCATATGTATGTATATGTGTATGTATGTAAGTTCTTTAGGCCAAATCTGAGTATAGTTTTCATAGTCACTCACTGTTCCAGCTCTGGTACATGTTGTAGGCCCTGACGTAGTCCCTAGAATGACCTAAACTGTGACTCAGAAGCTGCATGTACATGTGAGACTCTCCCTCTCCAAAGCAGGAAGAAAGGCTGCAGTGCTTCAGACACTGGAGGTACAAGTATTCTCCAAACCTCAAGAAGCCTCTCCCGGGGACTTCCTCCAGGCTGCTCACAGAGTCTGTTGACCACTTTATCCAGGCCAGTTTAACCAAGTTGCACCAGCTCCTTCCCACTCTCGGTTCCCTTAAAGTAACAGTTGAGGAAAAGCACCAATCCAGTCGTGCTTCTCTTAGCTCCAGGACTGGAGGAAGATCCCCAGGGATCTGATTACAGTTACTAATAAGAGTAATTCAGATAGCACTTCAAGGTTTGCAAGATTCTTTACAAACATCATCTCATGATCCTTAGTACAACCTTGTAAAGTAGGAGCCCTTGTTATCCCTGTCTTACAGATAAGGAGACTGAGGCTGGGAGATTAAGTACCTTGTCAAGGAGGATTTGAGCTCAGACCCTCCTGCCTCTGGGTGCAGCACCATCTCCTCTGAATCACCTGTATCTTCCCAAACTGGGCAGCACCTCCCCTGTGGTGTCTTCTAACCACAGGCCCTCTGCAGCACCCCATGCCTCTGCCCGGGCTACGCAATACTGAAGGCATTCATTGAGAGCAGGTGACAGAAAAAGGGGAAGAATTTATTGCTGTAAGCCAGGGGTGCAAAATCTGAAACCTTGAGGCCCTTATGTGGCCTTCTGCGTCCTCAGGTGCGGCCCTTTGATCAAGTCCAAGTTTTACAGAAAGGTCCTTTTATTAAGGGGATCTGTTCTGTGAAATTTGAGTCAAAGGGCCACACTTGAGGACCTTGAGGGCCACAAGTGGCCTCAAGGCCCCAAATTCCCTACCCTTGCTCTAAGCAATAGGGACCATTAGTGTGTTAGTGCTAGTATAAGAGTATTTCGCTGTCTGGAAAGCCTGAAAAACAAGCTATGTTCCATCAACAGATCTAGGGAAAGAGCCCCTGGAACCACATTCTGAGATTCTATTTGAGCTTCATCTCAGTCTTTGACTTAAGCATGGAGCAAACACTGGTGTTTGTTTGGGTGCCCTGTCCAATTGCCTGCTCCACAATCTCCTGACTTGACATTGTGCCCATTTTTCACCCAAGCCTCCACTGATTAACTGGCTGCTTGTTTGGCAGGGCCCTTTTATTTATTTTTGTGAAAATAGAAATGTCACCTTTTTCATGATTCAGATTCACAGGTTTTTCCTTTGCAACAGAGAAAGGAGTGACTTCTACCTATAAGAGAAAAAATTGTCATGAATATCCTGGTGTATGGGAACATCTTTGTGTTAAGAAATAACTGGACATAAAGACATCTTCACAGAGGTGCAATTATTCTAGATTTAGAGCAAGAAGGAACCACAGAGGCCATCTAATGCAACCCTCTCAGTTTACAAATAAGGAAACAAACCCAGAGAGATTCATTGATTTGCCCAAATCACACAGGCAGAAGGTGCCAGAGCTGGGATTCCAACCCAGGCCCTCTGGTTCCAAATCCAACATTGTTTTGAGCTAAGCTGAGTGCCTATGGCTTGTAAACAAGGAAGGGCCGAGCCCTTACAGCTCGGATTGGAGCTGGGAAAGACCGTCTAGTGACTAGATGCTAGTCCAACCCCTAGATTTGAGAGATCAGGAAACACTGACGCCCCATAGGGACTAAGTGGTTTGCCCAAGCTTCCCCAGAGAGTAAAGGGCAGAACTGGTTTTCAGCTCTCAATGCAGAGGAAAGGTCAGCAGGAATAATATTGCCAAATTGGAAGGATTCTTTGGAGAGATGAAAGAACAATGAAAATTTCAAATTATTTGCTTCCTCCCTCTCTTGCTTAAGCTCCCTAGGGAGCAGAGGATCTAATGCTCAGCAGTCAGGGCTTGACTCAGGGCAGAAAATATAAGGAGCTGGATAACAATGCTTGTACCATCTAAGGAAAGAAGATGGTGGAGGGGTAATGCTGCAGTGGGGAGGTGAAAAGATGAGAATTCCAGCAGGAGCAGATGCCTGCCTCAAAATCCATATCTAGCTCTATCTCAGAGGCTTCCTTGTATAAGAAGAGGAAGAGAGAGAGAGAGACAGAGAGATACAGAGAAACAGAGAGAGAAGAAGAGAGAGAGAGAGAGACAGACAGACGCAGAGAGACACAGAGAGAGAGACAGAGAGGACAAAGGCCATGACCAGCAAAACCATGGCTCTTTACTGGCCTAAGATGGGAAGAGAGGTCTAACCTAGGCCAAGCCAACTGGTGCCCTTGGTGCTGATAGCAGTAGCCTTTCAGGGGCTGTCTTGAAACACACTCCTTGCTTAGAGAGAGGACGTAATAGTGCCCACATTCACTATGAACCAGTGGAACTGGGGGTGGGGTAAGGCTAGGACAGGGAGATGGGGCCTCAGCCCTGCCTGCCCTCTTGGGGAGACTTAGGACAGTCTCGTCTTAGAGACCTTTTCTTTCCCTAGAAAAACTGCCCTTATTCATTTCTAAAATGTTCTCACCAAAAGGGACCTGAAGCAATGCCTAAGCTTAGGCTTAGGAAACATTTGAAAGGACTGAGAAGCAATTCCATCCCGGTCACAGGGTTGGCCTCTGCCATGAGACTGAGGAACTATGCTCTGGGGGAGTCAGTGCCCCCCCCCCCAGGAGGCCAAATTTCAACAACCTGGCTGAAAAAAATGCTGTGCTATGAGTCAAGAGACTTAGGTTCTAATCCTCACTCTCATACTAACTCTGGGTCTATTTCCTCATCTGTAAAATGGACAAGACTGGCCCTAAGGTCCCTTTGGACTTGGACAGCTTGTGAGATTTAGGTTTTATTGGACTACCTCAATTTAGCCCCAATTAAAGTAAGAGTTGAATGAGTTTCCTTTGTAATCCTGGACAAGTGATTTCCCTTCCCTGGAACCTCAGTTTCCTTCTCTGTAAAAGAGGAAGACTAGAAAGAGTGGAACTAGCTGGCGCCTAACCCTTCCAGCACTAATGGGAAACACTAAAAGTTTCCTCTTAGGTGAGGAGCAAATGCCGTCAGATTTTCTTTCAGGTTCCTCTCCAATAATAGCATTTAGCAGCTGGTCGCTGTGAGGTTAGCCACTCCATTTCGGGAGGAATCAGGCTTCTTGGATGCTAAATATGAACAGACCTTAGTAGCTAGTTATCAGGAATAATTATTTGACAGGGGGCTACAAGATGGTCCTCTTTCTGGGGGGACAGGGGAGATGGGCGGCTTCCCAAGTGCTGACCTTGGGGCCAGCAAGGGGTGTTTGCCCCCTCAGGTCAGTGGCCTGTATTTCTCTCTCTCCCCCGGGGCAGTGTCCAATCCCTCTCTCCCAGGGGAGGACACCATTTGCTCCACTTCTTCCACATGTGGTTTGTGGCATTACTTTAGGTATAAAAAGATTCCTAGTTAGGGCTCTGATAAAGAAGTGAGTGAAGACTGGGTTTTCTTATGATACAGACAATGTCCAAAAAAGATGCCTTTCATTCAGGCTACTTACAATTGGAATTAAACCATCAACTCTGTTGTTTACCTGGAAGAATTTTTGAAAACAATTGGATTTTGAGTCCAAGGTCCTGGATTCAAATCCTAGTTCTGCCCCTTACTACCGGTGTGACCTTGGGCAAATCAATCAACTCATCTTTGGCCTCAGTTTGCTTCACTGTAAAAGGAGGGGATTGGACTAGATAACCTTAAAGATCCGATCTAAGTCTGCAGTCCTAGGGAGAGACTCTGAGGGCCCAGGGATGAGCAACTGAATAATAAGGCATTTAAAAGGAGTTGTTTATTTGTATGGATGGCCGACAGGCAGACACAATAATCTGTAACATGGAGCAAGTGATTAACTCTTTTTTGTTTGTTTTCTGGGGAGGTAAAGGGTTAAGTGACTTGCCTGGGGTCACACAGCTAGTAAGTTTTGAGTATCTGAGGTCAAATTTGAACTCTGGTCCTCCAGACTTCAGGGCCAGTGTTTGATCCTCTGTGCCACCGAGCTGCCCCAAGGGATTAACTCTTGCAAAAGACTTTTTCCCCCTCTACTATACCCAGGGTGAGTGAGAAGTCAAAATTCTATTCTGTTTGCTTGAGACTCCTGGAGGCCAACACGGTCCCTCTCAATAGGTTAGAGGCTATTGAACACTGTATGGCCCCTAGCACAGAATCCTGCGCATGGTAGGAACTTAATGCATATCATAGAACAATTAAGCCATTTGTTGGAGCAAAATTTTGGAAGGGGTCTAATAATATCTGACATTTATATAGCAGCACACAGTCTTTGAAGCATTTTCACACACATCATCTCATTTGAGCCTCATGAGGCCCCTATGATTTAGACCAACTAATTACCATTCCCATTTTACAGATGAGAAAACAGACTTTGAGTGATTTGCCCAAGATCTAAGGACCACAACATTAAAACGAAAATAAAGTTATTCTAAACCTATATAACAAGACCCCAATCCTCTCATTTTATAGAGGATACTGAGGTCTGGGGGGAGATGCAGATTAACTTGCCTAGGTCACGTGCATACACACACACACACACACACACACACACACACAGTGGTAAAGCTAGGATTCACACTGGGAGCCTCTGACACCAAACCTAGAACTCTAAGCACTGCACTGCACTGCCAGAGGTGGGAATTGAACCCCAGTTTTAAAACTCCAGGCTCATTGCCCCCCACTGCTTCTCACTGGCAGGATCCTCTTTGTTAGGTGCCTTTTTCTGTGAGAATTAAAGGTTGGGGATAGTTGTTTCTATTTAAGGAAAATCATCTGGAGAGTGGGATGGGGACTTTAGTGAGTTTGGTGGCTAGTAGATTGGAATGGACCTTGTTATGTGAATGCTGTGAGGACTGAGGCCAGAAATCCCAGACAGAGAATGGAATCGAGTTGTAGATTTTGATGTTCGAGTGTGGTTGAGCTGCATTTAATTTTTATCACTTAGCTTGCATTCAGAACTCAGGGCTGTTGCAAAAAGCCTTGCTGGCAGAGGAGTGGTAGGGAGGTGAATAAGTACCATGGGCACGTGGTCAGCGAGGATACAGGGACTTTTTAGGAAGGCTATTGCGTTCAGGTGTCAGAGCGACGCTATGGGACCCCTTGGCCGGAGGCTTGAGTATAGTGACATCTGTTGGACGATTCAGATATTGCATAACCTCTCTGGAAAATTAACAGAGGACACTTTTTTGCAGCCTGTGAGTTGACTGTGAACTGCTACTGCCACTCCAGTAGCCCAGGTGTCACATGGAGTGCAGGCCACAGGTGCCCCATGAAACACCTACTAGAGGTTTTTAGCCCTGCAGAGAACATGAAGACCAACATGTTTGGTCCCTGCCCCCAGGGAGCTTATAGTTTAGTAGAAAGCAATGTTTGGTAAAAGCTAAGTGACCATTAGGGCAGCTAGATGGCACAGTGGATAGAGCGCTGGGCCTGGAGTGAGGAGGACCTGAATTGGAATCTAGCCCCAGATACTATACTCAGTTTCCTCATCTGTGAAAATGAGCTGGAGAAGGAAATGGCAAACCACTCCAGTACCTTTGCCGAGGAAACCCCAAATGGGGTCAGGGAATAGTCTTACACCACTGAAAAATGGCTGAACGACAAAGTGGTCCTTGAAATAAGGTGGTCCTGGAGGCAGCAGCAGAAAGTAGCTGGCTACATCTCCAAGCTTGTGGGCTTTTGTTGATGGTCTCCCTGCAGAGTTAGCTAACATTGGTGCTCTCTGGTGCAAGACAGAGGAGAGGATTTCACAGACCGATCATGTTACCTGGGCTTGGGGATGAACCCTGTGACTTGGCATGCTTCACGCTGATCAGGAAGTGCTGCCAGCACACTTGTCCTAAAGGAAATCCTGGAATAAAATAATGACATGAAAAGCCCTTGTTTTGTTTTTGTTTGTACAAATGATTACACTTGATAGTCAAGGCCGTTAATTTTCAGGATATTTGTCTGAGGCAAAGAAAGTCAATAATGGAAGGGCGTCAGAAAGGGGCTTGGCTCTCCAGAAACACTAATTAAGGAAGGGTTTTTGGTTCCAATTAACAGCACCCTGAATGACTAAAGGTGAGATTAGCGTGCAGGAATGCTTTGTTATATAGGCTTAGTTAGAATAACTTTATTTTCACAAAGAAAACTCAACAGGTATGAACAGGCCAGAGAGAAAGGATGAAAATGAGTCCTTCCATAACTTGTTATATCTGGAACTGGTAACAAGATGGCAGGGCAGTAGAACATGATTCCAGATTGCCCTGGTTTCACTAGGCAGGCCATAGGGTCATAGGTTTAGAGCAGGAAGCACCTTACAAACCACCTGGTCCAATCCCCTCATTTTACACATGAGGAAGCTGAGGATTAGGAAGGTTAAGTACCTTTCCCAAGGTCACGTAGGTAGTAAGTGGCAGAGCCAGGTCCAGATACTTCTGGACTGAGCGAGTAAGCCCTACTGGTTCCGACAGAACTACAAGCTCCCCTTTGGTCTAGGATTCCTGTCCTGGTTATCCCACTAATAGGTTTCAGATTGGGCTGGAGGCTGAAACTGAGACCCTGTTCTGCTTCTGGGGTCTGAGCAACTCTTCCGAGGCTTACTCCTGAAACTGGTCCTTGCTCTGTACACAACCTAGGCCCTGCAGTCTCTCTTCATCCTGGTGAACCACACCTAGATAGAGTCCCTTCCTCAGTCCATCTTGATTCTGTGACTGGGCAGTAAGCCACATCACTGCCAGCTAGCACCTGTTCCTGCATCCCGTCCAAGGTCCCACTCTCCTGTAGGACTCTTCATGGCCTGGGGTCACAATCTTATTCCCATTTTGGTACTTGTATAGGAATGCTCTCTGTTTGGTTGTTCCCGGCTGAATCCTTTGCCCAGTATCTGAAGACCTTCTGGGGCTGGAAAAATGACTTACTGTGATATTTTTTTCATATATTTCAACATTACAACTTTCTAAATGTATTTGGTGGTGTTGTCGGGGAAGGCTCAGCTGCTCCTCTGCCGTCTTGGCCCCGGCCCTTCATTCCTTCAATCGTCTGTTTGGTGGAATGGTCTCTAGTCCTCTCACTAGTCTCTAGTTTTCTATTGTTGCTGTTGTCCAGTCATGTCCAATTCTTTGTTACCCCGTGGACCCTAATGTCCATGGGATTTTCTTGGCAAGGATACTAGAGTGCTTGGCCATTCCCTTCTCCAGGGGATTAAGGCAAATAGAGATTAAGTGGCTTGCCTGGGATCACATAGCTAGTAAGGGTTTGAGGCCAGATTTGAACTCAAGTCTTCTTGATTCCAGGCTCAGTGTTCTATCCACTGAGTCACCTAGCTGCCTCCTAGACAAACAGGAGTTAAGTGATTTGCCCAGGGTCACACGGCTAGTAAGGGTCTGAGGTCAAATTTGAACTCAGGTCTTCCCAACTTCCCAATAGGCCCAGAGCTCTATTCACTGACCATCTAGCTGCCCCTCGGTTATCTATGTGCTCATTTCTTAAAAAAAATTTTTTTTCTTAATATAAAATTAATTATTTTTTATTTTCAACATTCACTTCCACAAAATTTTGAGTTTTACATTTTCTCCCCATCCCTCTCTTCTCCCTTCCCCAAGATGGCATGAAATCTGATATAGACTCTACTTATACATTCATATTAAACATATTTTCACATTAGTCATGATGTGAAGAAGAATTAGAACTCATGGGAGGAACCACAAGAAAGAAGAAGCAAAGCAAAACAACAAAAGGAAAGGAGAGCAAAGAGTCTGCCTCCGCCTGTGTTCAGACTCCAGGGTTCTTTCTCTGGGTGTGGACGGCATTTTCCATCATGAGTTTTTTTGGAGGTGTCTTATAACCTCACATTGCTGAGAAGAGCCTCACATAGTATGGCTGTTACTGTGTATAATGTTCTCTTGGTTCTACTGGTACTTCTGGTTCTACTCAGCATCAGTTCACTTAAGTCTTTCCAGGGTTTTCTGAAGTCTGCCTGCTCATCATTTCTTATGGCACAATAGTATTCCATTACATTCATATGCCACAACTTGTTTAGCCGTTCCCCAATTGATGGGCATCCCCTCAATTTCTAATTCTTTATCACCACAAAAAGAGCTGCTATAAATATTTTTTGTACATGTGGGTCCTTTTCCCATTTTTATGATCTCTTTGGGATACAGACCCAGAAGTGGTATTGCTGGGTCAAAGGGAATGCACAGTTTTATAGCCCTTTGGGCATAGTTGCAAATTGCTCTTCAGAATGGTTGGACCAATTCACAACTCCATGTATCAGCAAGCACACTAGCATACCCAGGGTGGCTGCTAGCACAGGTTCTTAGATCTGCTTTTCTAAAGGAAAGCAACTCAAAATGGGTTAACAATCCTACTTTAATTAATCAAACATATATCATTTACCTAGTTCAGGGGGAAAAGTCAGCACCCTGAACTTCAGAGAATGCAGACAGAATACAAACACAAGTTAACAAGCAGACAGAGAAACAGATCAGCAGACGGGCTTCCAAACCGTCT
>JAQQSU010018659.1:0-10432 GCA_028627135.1 Pseudochirops cupreus
TGGGATGGCTGTTTTGGGGTGGTGGGTGGGGGAAAGACAGGGAGAAAATATGTAACTCAAAATCTTGTGGAAATGAATGATGCAAACTATAATAAAATTTAAAAAAAAACCTTCAGCATAGGTACAGATAATTAAAATCTACCATCACTACTAAATCACAACTCTGTACAAGTTTGGTAAACTGTTTCCTGAACTCTTCATCTATTTCTATCCTTGGGGTATACAGAAAATATCAGTTACATTTTTTCTATTTATCCCTCCTCCAATCTTCATTCTAATGATCTCTACCAAAATTAGAAGAGGAGTAAAGGGTGTTGTCAAGGAACTGTGTGACAAGAAGAGAAGCTGCAATGGTCATATGGCAAGAGCAATAGATGAAATGTGGACAGTTAGAGTGTTCCACTGGTAGATTAGTGGTATTAAGAGAAAGCATGTTGGGTGAACTCTCTGCACTGAACTTTGAAACAAGGGCAAAACATAGGATGGGCATCTATGAATGGGTTATAATTGGAGGGAATTCTCAAATCAATCAGATCACACATCTATTTGAGAGACAATGTGAAAGGCACTAATTGCTTGGTATGCTAGATGTGAGAGATACGAATACAAATGGAAAAAAAATCCCCTGCCATTAAGGGACTTATATTCCACTGGGGAGGGAAGCAAAATAATACATCATAATAAACAAATACAGATTAAACACTAACATGATAATTTGAGGAGGGAGAATACAACACTAACAATTAAAGGCATCAACAATGTGTTCCAAAAGATATGACACAAGTGCAACCTTGAAGGAAACTAGAAATTCTATGAGGAGTTAAAGAAGCAGTAAGCTCCTGGCATGGGACCCGGGAATGGAGGGCAGATCTTGTGTAATGGTATAGAGGTAAGAGATGGAACTCCCCTCTTGAAAAGTCATTACCTATTTTTAGTTTCCCAACTTAGGGTAGGTGGATAGTGGTTATCATTTAATAGGCAGCTTGATGTCATACGAAGAAAACCTTATGGTACAGAAGATCACTCTTTGATTCCAACTCTACTATGCATAGCCTATATAACTTTGAGTGACTGGCTTAATCAATCGGGGTTTCATTTTCCTCTATAAAATGAGGGATTACTTTAGATGGCATCTAGTCCCCTCTTGTTCTAAGTCTATGATTCTATGATTTCCAAATCCTTTGCCATCTTTAAAACCTATTATCCTATATTTCTAAGAGAAGTTAAATGACTTTCCCAAGGTATTTACTTTCAGAGTTTCAGAAAAAAGTCTTGACCCATATGCCAGTGCTTTCAGAGCTCGAAATCAGACTTCAATAGTGGGAAAGAACACTCCCTGTCATGATGAAGGAGTTGGGCTTCAAGGGGACAGAATGAATACAACTTTCAAAGTTCCAGGATACTTTGATTAGGACATCTCTTGATTTCTTTGGAGGCTTTCCTGGAATAAAATTTCTACTTTGATCTCCAACTTTTTTTTTACAACTAAACCTTTTGGATTGATATTCTTAGGAAACTCTAGATGCTGGTCTCATCTAACTTCTGGTTTAGAGTCAAGATAAGGATCCCACCCTTCTTTCCTGAAGAGGGAGATTTCACCTCGGGCTCAGCAATTCTCCTCGAAGTAGGCAACTGTTCACCCCTTACTCCTAGTAAGAGACTATACATAAGATCACACAGCCAATAATTGGAAACGTTGGAGATAGAACGTCAGTATTCTGAATCCATTTCCTATAATACTTCTTCTATGGATCCAGGTTGCCACTTAAGAATCAAATTTACCTTTTCACTGTTTTCCATGCAATAAATTGGGTAATATGAGAGTTCAAGGTCTTAATGATCACTTCTCACGTATGTTTTATTTAATTAAACAAATATTAAGTGCATAGGTACAAGGCTAGAGTCAGCATCTCTTTAGTGTATTGAAAGATCTGACCTCAGGTCAGGAAGATTAGGGTCCTACATCTGACTCTGACACATACTAATCCTGGGCAAATCATTTAACCTCTTCATTCCCCCAGAATATTTGTTAAAAGGATAATAGTTTGCAGGACAATTGTTGGAAGTTTTTTGTTTTTGATTTTTGGGTGTTTTTGTTTGTTCTGTGTGTGTGGTTTGTTTTCTGGAGGCAGTTGGGGTTAAGTGACTTGCCCCAGGTCACATAGCTAGTAAGTGTCACCAAATTTGAACTCAGGTCCTCCTTCCTCTAGGACTGCTTCTCCATCCACTGTACCACCTAGGTGCCCCTGGTATATTTTGATAGAGAGTGTTAACTCACTGGTAATTCCTCCTACTGATGAAATCATAGTTGCAGGTTTGGGGGTTTTTTTTAATGTACAAAACACCTTTCAAATACTATGGATGCAAAAACAAATGAAAAATAGTTCCTGCCCCTAAGATGTTTATATTCTGTGAGGCAGTAGAGATATGATATTTACATAAATGAGTAAATACTGGGTAATTTGAAGAAGGAAATAGTATTAATAAGTAGGGGACTGAATAAAGATTTCCCAAAGGATATGGCACCTATTCTTAGAAGAATATAAGGATTTCAAGAGACAGAGATGAGGAGGGAAAGATTACCAGGCATATGAGATAGTCAATGCAAAAGTAAGGAAGGGGGGGTATAGGAAGGATTCTTGTTGAAACGTATCATAAGATGTTTGACTAAGTGATCTCTGAGGTATCCTGTTTGACTCTGATAATCTATGATTCTGAGAAGTTAGGACTCCACAGTAAGATCAGAGTAGGGTGGGGAAACTGGGAAGGAATCTTTGGGGGCAAATGGGTTCTTTTCCTTTAAGTCATATTAAATGCATGCCCCTCCACCTTACTGCCCAGACCATCTTGATAAGCCCCTTCAGTAACTAAAAGGGAAGCCATGAAAAGGTGCAGGACCAGACTCATGCAGTGTTTTCAGCCCCTGACATATGGCATTTTCCCCCCTCCCCCGCCAACCCAAACCCATAACTTCACTTGAGGGGAGAAAGCTGAGGAGGGCTGGATGATCAAGAGAAGACAGAATTGTCTTTAACAGACTCCCTGTCTGTGTTACTGTCACAAATGACAAATCAATTTTACACGGGAAAGAAGAAATGTATTTGGTTTTCAGGAATGAAAGCAAGAGATTAAAACTTGAAGAGCTGCTAGGGCCTGCTAGGGAACTTTGAAGCCCAGTCTATCCTGAGACAATTCTGGTGCTCAATCATGGATTTCTTGGGGGAGCTCTTTGACCTATTTTCTTGCCTTAATCTTTTCTGGTACTTATAAAAGGGCTGTGGTTGGGGGCTAACAGAGTGAAAGGACCACAATGAAATAAAGATCTAGAGTCTTCACTTCCTACTTTTAATTAGAGACCACAGAAGGTTGGGGTTACAAGGGAGCTTCCAGATCATCTCAAGCAAAAAGAAACATTTTTTGAGGCAGGTAGGTGGCATGGCAGGTAAGAGCCCTGGACCTGGAGTCAGGAAGATCTGAGCTCAAATACTGCCTCAAACACCAGCCGTGTGACCCTGAGCAAACACTTAACCTTTCTCAGCCTCAGTTTGCTCACCTGTAAAATGAACGGAATAATAGTATCCGCCTTACAAGGTTATTGTGAGCACCCGATGAGGTCACTTATGTATAGCTCTTTACAAACTCTAAAATACTATATAAAAGAACTATTTTTTTTATTATTATCGTTACTATTATTACATGCCAAATTTTATTGCAATGCATGAAGCATTGTGCTAGGCACTAAAGGAGGTGCATTGTCCTCACAAAATACATCGTTATTAAGGAGATTTGTTTATAATTATTAAGAGGATAAGACACCAACACAAATAACTATGAAGAGGGACCTAGACTGAGAATTAGAAAGGACTTTATAGGCCTTCTTGTCTAATCCCCTTATTTTTCAGGGGAGAAAATTGACGTCATACAGGTTAACAATATTGCAACAAAGGGCAACAAAGATAAGATTTGAACCTAGGACCTCTGACTCCAAATCCTGCAGTTTTCACTTCACCATGGTTTTTGTTGTTGTTTGTTGTTTTTCATTTGTGCGTGGCAAAGATACTGGAGAGATTTGCTATTTCCTTCTTCAGCTCATTTTACAGATGAGGAAACTGAGGCAACTAGGATTAAGTGACTTGCCCAGGGTCACACAACTAGTGTCTGAGGCCAGATTTGACCTCAGGAATATGAATCTTCCTGATTCCAGGCCTAACACTCTATTCACTGTGCTACCTAGCTGCCCCCCCCTACCATGTTACTACTGTCATTAAATATAACTAGGTAACTACCTTGGAGCTTTATGGAACAAATAGTATGAGGCCTAAAGTGGGAGGTTGTTACTGAATAGGGGAATTATGTAAGGGAACCCCTTCCTTTTCACATGAGTCAGCTTAGAGCCCTAGAAAAATCGAGTGACTCGTCCAAGGTCACAGAGTGACTTGGAGACAAAGCCATGACTTGAAGCAGTCCTTCAGGGCTCTCTCCACAACAATGTGAAAAGAGCTATATCCGATTTCTAATCACCATCTTTCAAACTTGAAATTCCAGCCCTCTTTATTTTCTTCTGATAAGTCCTATTCTTGGTGCTTTGCCCTCCTCCAAATGGCAATTCTCTGTGATGCCCTCGTCATACTGGTTATGAACTTTAGGGTCCCAAGATGATCACTTCCTTCCAATGGGCTAGGATAGAATGTGAGACTATTATTCTTAGCTTGTCCTTGCTTTGTAACCTTGGATAAGTGAGTTAACCTCTCTGTGCCAATGTTCTCATCCATTAAACAGAGGCAAGTACATCGACTTCTCCCTCTGGGTGATTTTAAGGCTTAATTAATTAATACAAGTAAAGAACTATGACATCCTGGATCGAAGGAAATCAAGGAAATGCAATGCATTTTAAAATAGCATTGTGAGTTCAGAATAAACCACGATTGCTGATAAACTTCCAAGTGATTAAAAAAAATTCTGATTTAGTGCCCAGGGGTCTAGAAACCGAAGAATTCCCAGAGATGAGGCATTGGTGGGGAGGGAGAGGAAAGTGTCATGCATTCTAAAAGCAGAATTCCCTCTAAATAGCATGTTTCTCAAACTTTTCCATGAAGCATCATCCAGCCTTTAAAGTAGGGCTGTGAGCTCTGTCTCCTGCTGCTTGAGAAGATAATAAGACAAACAGCTTTTCCATTACAGATAAGAAATATGTGTTTTAAGCATGCTCTGGGGAAATTTACCAGCTGGCCAATTATGGCTGGGAGGGAAGTGCCACGGAAAATGACATTCCACTCAGGCCGTCTGGGCACCAAGCATGTTTAGCAAGGAACCAGTGTGCGTAATTATGGAGAGGGGTTTTCGGTCAGAGCAGGGGGTGGGCCAGGCTTAAAAAAGATGCATTTTTAAAAATGAACCAACAGATGGCTGGGATCCCACTCCTAATTATCAGAAGAGGTTCTGGTGATTCCATCCACCTTTCCCTGGTGGGTTTGATAGAATTTTAAATGGGATTATGTGTCTTTACCTGCAGAAGATGGAGATACTGGGGGTGTAGGGCCCAAGTAGTTTCTGATTGCTACCTCAGCATTTCATCATTGTCTCTGTTGGGTGTTCATTAAGGACCTGGGTACAAGGCCCCCTTTTGGACCCTGATATTCATGATCCCATCTCTAGGCAGGTTATGTATATGTATGACAGATAGGACAGTATAGGGAGGGGTCACAAAGAGACAGAAATGGCTGAAAAGACTGAACAGCAACAGCCACAAAGGGTCTAGTGGAAAGAGAGCTGACCTCCAAGTCAGGAAGTCCCAGCTGGGTTCAAATCTGCCTCTGGCATATAATGGTGGTGTGATCCTAGACATATCACAGGACCTTTCAATGCTCTAGACAGTTCTCTAAGAAAATAAATTTCAGAAAAGTGTTGGCCTATATTGGTAGAAGGAGTTTCTTTACCTAGAACTTCTCAATTTTGATAAAATCACAGGTCTAGTTCTTTTTCAATGTAGAGGTATAAGTATACGTGTACATAAATAAAAGCACATTCTATTTAAGACATAATGCTAAGTCAGAGAAATTCAAAGGTAGATAAGACAATGAGACAGGGCCCTGGCCTTAAGGAGTTTAAGATCTAGTTGAGAAAATTTTTTTTAAATGTACCAAAAAGGTTAAGAGATAGTCAAAGACAGAGTGTAAGATAGTACTTAATGAGCTGTCAAATGGGTGGTTGGAATAATGACTGCCATGAATTCACAGTGCACAGGGGTGGGTAGGGAGGACTTCCAGGAGAGTAGTGATTTGGGCCTAAAAAGGATGGATAGAATTTGGGGAGACGAAGAGGAATGGGAAAAGCATTCTTTTTTTCTTTTTTTGCTTTTTGTAGGGGGGAGGGCAGAGCAATTGGGGTTAAGTGACTTGCCCAAGGTCACACAGCTAGTAAGCGCTAAGTGTCTGAGGCTGGGGAAGAGTATTCTTGACCAGCAAAATAGAGGGAGCATACATGTGGAAGCAGGAAAACAGAGGAGATATTTAGAGGACAAGATCCTATCAACCTCACCAGAACAGCTAAGTCTGTGTAGATAGACTAGGATCAGATTACACAAAACCTTGAATGTCAAAAATCCAAGTTTAGGAAGGAGGCAATTTGGGGCTCAAAATGGGGGAGTACTTTCTACCAAGGAAGGATCCAGCAAAAGAATGGGCTTCCTTGTGAACTGGTGATATGGATATCTACGGAAGGGATCAATTTAAACCATGACTACTCTTTGCAATGCCAGACAATTACCTGTAAGGGATACTTTAGAAGGCATCCCTGCATAGGGTAAGAGGCTGAAACTCTAAGGTCCCTGTAGATAATAATTCTATCCTGTGGACAAGGGGGAGTCGTTGAAGCTTTTGAAAAAGGTAGTGACAAGATGAAGCAGCTTTACCACTTATTTAGCTATATGACCTTGGACAAAACAATTGGCTTTTCTGACAGTTTCCTCATCTCTAAAATGGGAACCATGTCGGACCTGCCTTCCACACATGGCTGTTTCAATAAAAAATATGAAGGTACTTTAAAAAATATAAAGTGAAGTATACATTTGACATTATTCTTGGCAGCTAAATGGTGCAACAGAGAGAGAACCAGGCCCCAAGTCTGGAAGACCTGAGTTCAAATTCAGCCTCAGACCTTTATTAGCCAAGTGACCTTGGGCAAGTTATTTAACTTCTGTTTGCCTCAATTGTCTCTTCTGTAAAATGGGGACATTAATAGCATCTGTCTCCCAGGGTTGTTGTGAGTCTTATGTGAAATAATAATTGTAAAGTGCTTAGTGCAGTGCCTTGGCATACAGTAAGCATTATATTAATGTGAGTGATGATGATGATGATGACGATAAGGATGATGATGATGATGGTATAAACCAGTGGTTCTCAACCTTCCTAATGCTGTGACCCTTTAATACAGTTGCTCATGTTGTAGTGACCCCCAACCATAAAATTATTTTTGTTGCTACTTCATAACTGTAATTTTGCTACTGTTATGAATTGTAATGTAAATATCTGATATGCAGGATGTATTTAAATTGAATGTAACCCACAGGTTGAGAACCGCTGGTCTAAACTAATACCTGGAGATGAAGAAGAGGTCCGTGGGGGAAAGATGTTTTGGATTTGAATATGCCCCATATCATACCATAGAAACAACTTCTATTTTACTCTGAAATGTGATAGAATTCACTGAATGGGATCTCTCTTGATGTAGACTGGGGACTCTCCTGCTTAGGAATCTGGAGTATTCAAACCTCTCAGCAGCAAAAAGGTTAATATGACTTTGTAGCTAGAAAATAAAAAGACAAGGAGGATAATAATAATGTCAACTTCACCATTAATGTGCCTTGGGTCTGTGCTTTTCTAGCTCCTGCTATTTCCCATTGGGTTGCAGAGAGCAAAGGACTGGAGAGTCTGCCTTCATTTCTCATAGTCTATCCCACTCACACTTGGTGTAGCAGCTGTAACAGCTTCATGCTGGGGTTGATGGGAGTAGTCAGTATTGCCAGGCAAGGACACAAGCCCTATTGCCTCCCATGGTGTTCCCTCCCTTGATCTTTGGCCAGCAATAGGGCTTGCTCAACATCTGTGGCTTAGAATCCCACAGGGCTGAAGAAGGAGAGAGGAGTTTGGTTGAAAATGAAGAAAAGGTGAGGCCTCATATTCCTTTACTTGGCTCTAGACTGAGACTCCCTGATAAAATTATAATTATGATGGAGTGAACTGCCAAATGCTGTGGAGCAAAAATAGGCATAAGGTGGTCCAGTCAGGATGAAGTGCCAGACTTCCTTCCCTATAGAGAACCAAGGAAGAAACTCAATCCATCAGTAGGTCCATCTTGAGTAACACAGAGTACCCAGATCTTTGCTGGACTCTGTGGTGGATTCAAAGAAAATGTAAGACACATAGTCTCCTCAAGAAGCTTAGAGTTCATAGTGGTTGGGCAGACGGGTAGATATACCTGATACAAGCCATGATATAAACAGGTGTCAAATGAAGGCTGAAGTACTGTAGCATTTCACCAAAGAGGAATATACTCCTAGCAGACTAGAGCAACTGAAAGAAGTAAATCATAGAGGAGACAAAACTTGAATCACATTTTGAAAACTAGATTGAAATTTGATAGGGGAAAAAAAGGGTATTTTAGTAATGGGTAAGAAGCAGAGAAACAGAAGACAGAAGGCAGAGTTAAAAAGGGATTCCAGAGATTAACCTGGAGAATGGAAGATCTTTGAAGGTAGGAACTATTTGGCATTTTTTTGTAGCTTAAGTGGAGACTTTTGCATATGGCAAGCATTTGAACGTTTGTTATGCTGAATAGAACAGAGAAAAGCTTCAAATGTTTTGAGTCTGATTTACATTTCTGCTATCATCTTAATCTATTGGTTCCTTTGAGTGGCATGATGTTCTTAAGTCTTTAATCACTTAATAAAGCTTTATTTTACTAAGTACATATGAACTACACAATTTCAAATTTCCTAACTGCATAACTATATAAAAAAATATGTTCCTTATCATGACAGTAAAAGAATGAACATTTTAAAAATTCTAGAGTTTCACCTAGAATCCTGCATATTGGTTTTAAAAAATTAAGGAAATTGTCAGTGTTGGAGGGGGTGTAAAAAGATAGGCATGTGGATTCAGGGGGTGGAGCCAAGATGCGGAGTAGAAGCTAAAACTTGGCACGGGCTCCAGCTCCAAACAATTCCAATACCTATCAAAAATGACTCTAAACAAATTTTAAAGCAATAGAACCCACAAAGTGACAGAGAGAAACAAATCTCCCACTGAAGACAGCCTATTGCAGAGCGCTGGGAGCCTCCAGGTTCCAGCCCCAGGGCAGCCCCAACCAGCAACAGCCAGAGCAGACTTCAGGAGAGTGAGTAACCAGCAGCTATGGTGGCTTCCAGACTTCTCAACCCATATATGCCAAAGTAAAAGGTTAGCGTGGAACTTTGTTGGAACAGGGGGAGAGAAAAGCATGGTCTAGCTCCTGCCCCCAGGGTGAGAAGCAGGCCAGACGCACGGTGGCTGCCTCAGGAGCTCCTGGCCTATAGCTTGTAGTGGGACCAAGCAACCATTCAGAGGGCAATCACTATTGCTTTAACCTGCTTGGATCTGGATAGTGGTCTTGGATGGTGGTCCTGGGGTGTGTAACCAGTGAGCCAGAGCTTGTGGAGGCTGTAGAGACAGTTCCCTCCTAATAGCTCCAGCAGCTGCAAAAACCCCAACAATTTGGGACAGCACTCTCTTGATTCTGGAAGCAGAGTTCTACTGTGGCAAAGAGCTCAGAAGTCAAGTAATTGGCTGGCAATATGAGCAAGCACAGGAAGCACAAACAGATGATAGAATCCTTTTTGGGGGAGGGACAAAAAGGATCAAGGCATGGAGCAGGAAGAAGACAGTGAAGTCAGAACTCCTGCATCAAAAGCCTCCAAGATAAATATGAATTGGTTACAGGCCATGGAGGAGTTCAAAAAGTATTTTGAAAATCAAGTAAGAAAAGTGGAGGAAAAATTGAGAAGAGAAATGAGAATGATGCAGGAAAATCATGAAAAGTGAGTCAATAGCCTGCTAAAGGAGACCCAAAAATACACTGAAGAAAATAACACCTTAAAAGATAGACTAACTCAAATGGAAAAAGAGGCCCAAAAAGCCAGTGAGGAGAAGAATGCCTTAAAAAGCCAAATTTGCCAGATGGAAAAGGAATGTCAAAAAGTCACTAAAGAAAATATCTCTTTCAAAATTAGATTGGAGCAATTGGAAGCTAATGACTTTATGAGAAATCAAGATACTATAAAACAGATCCAATCAAATGAAAAAATAGAAGGCAATATGAAATATCTTATTGGAAAAACCACTGACCTGGAAAATAGATCCAGGAGAGATAACTGAAAACGTATTGGACTATCTGAAAA
>JAQQSU010001866.1:0-14852 GCA_028627135.1 Pseudochirops cupreus
CTCTCTCTCTCTCTCTCTCTCTCTCTCCCTCTTCTTTCTCTCTCTCTCTCTTTTTCTCTCTCTTTCTTTCTCATACACACACACACACACACACACATACTCACACACACATTTTACTTTGGAATGTATTCTCATAACTTTCATAGTGAATTAGGAAATAAACGAAACCTTTTGTACTAATGACTTCTACTCTTGCTTTCCCCCATCCATCAATACCTCTAAAGAGTAGTTTCCATTTATATTACTGAGAGAAAAGTCAGGCAGGCTACTCCATGTGGAATAAGAAAATAATTAGAGAATACTTTTATAAAAATGTCAGTTAGTGAAGCCATAATCTAATATTAATTCCCCTTGATTTATTCATTAGATATTTATTTCTCTCCTCATATCCTCTCTAGGAGAAAAGCATGAGCTGTCCCAAAGTAGTAAATGGAAAATAAAAGAAGACAAATGTAGGTGAAGGTAGGAAAAAATTCATAATTAATATTTACTGCAGCAAAGTATCTCTGGGGGAAAAGCAAGAAGAAAGAGATTAACCTGACAGAAATTGTTGTTTTACTATGCTTGCATTTCTTCCTGTTACTGAGATAACCAGTGAAAATCATATGAACTTTAGACCAAATTAGTTACTGCTTGTCCATGCATAGATGCTTCCCATTTGAATAGATTAAAAAATAAATCTGTTCTTATTATGAAGTCAGAGAGCTCATATAATTCAGGATGTCCTTTTTTTAAAAAAAATATCATTATTTAATTAGATTCAAAGTGGTTAAGTGTGTTTTTATTTAACATGATAGGTAACCAACCAATCATTGTATTAGAATGTTAATCATCAGTTTTTCATAGATTTATATGTTGTTCAGGATTTGATCAGAAGACCTAATTACTTAACTCATAATGACGTAGCTTACTTTAAATTTGTTATTGTCACAGGTTTAATGTACTACACTCTCCTGACACCTAAGTAATTTCTTAATTTCAGATTTGAGTTTCAAATTTCTACACACCCAACTTGTACTCACAATTTATTTGAGTTCAAGGCTCTTGAGAAATATTCTAACTAGGTTTGTTAATATGAAATATTGATATTTCATCACATTTCAAAGTTGCTTTGAATCTCTTTGCTCACTGTGATACAATATAATTTAATAATACAAATTATTAGATAAATGCTCGATTTTCATTTAGATCCTGGGAGATTGACAGTCTCTTCATTAAGAAGGAAATTGATATCACAAACACAATAAAACTGCCTTTTCAAAGTGAAATAGCAAATAAGAATCAGATTGGGGATTAAAAATTAGTTCCCTAATGTCATTTTTCATTTCAGTCAAATATTTAAACTGATCACTTCTTTAACTTAATGGGCAGCAATTCCAACCTCCCTCCAAAAGTCTCAATTATAAAGTGCTTTTAGTTTACTATAAAGTAACAGTCATAACTCCTCAGGATCATTCTTTAGGTATCCTTACAGCAGGACTTCATTAGAGTAAATTTCTTAGGGTTACTTTAAATACACACACACACAAACACACGCACACGTTCTTGAAATTTTATTTTTCCATTAAAAAATTTCTTTTGTTATTCCTTCCTTTTCCTCTCCCGTAAAGTCAGCCTGTGTAGCAAAAGAATATTTTTTAAAAGAAAAAGAAAAATAAAAGGATAATTCAGAAAGCCTGACCAATACAGTAAAGACCTTTGAAAATACATGCAGCATACCACACCTCTGGACCTACCTCTTTTGCAAAGGATTGCTCTGTACGTACGCATTGCTTTTAAACATGAGCTGATTTAGGAGGAATTGAATCGCATCTCATCTTTTGGGGGAGGGACTTGATTTGTAATTGTGGTATAACAGTAGAGAATAAGCATTTATATAAGCACCATTTTATTTTTACAATTGTTATTTCATTTGAGATTAACAAAAAGTATGGAAGGTGGATACTGTTATTATCCCCATTTTACAACTGAGACAAACCTTGACTTGCCCAAGGTGATACAATGAATGTCTAAGGTTGGATTTGAACTCATATCTTCTTGATGGAAGGCCAGGTGCTTTGTCTATTGTACTACTGGGTATCTCTATTGTCTATTTATTTTTGCTTGATTACAGTAACAAGTTCTTTCCATTCATGTTATTGTAGTTACTGTGTCATTGATTCAGCAACTGCCCTTTGCATCCCTGTATGTTTCATATGCATTTCTTTTTTTGGTGGGGGAGGGGGGAAGCAATTTTAATTTTTTTTTTTATTTTTAGTTTTCAACATTCATGTCCACAAGATTTTGAGTTGCAATTTTTTCTTCCCATCTTTTGTCATATGCATTTCTTAATGCACAGTAATCTTCACATACCACAATCTGTTTAGTCATTCTCCAGTTGAAGGACATTTACTTTATCTCCATTTCTTTGTAACCTCAAAAAGGGCTGACACAAGTATGGTGATGTATATGTGGGCTTTCTGGAATAGACTTTTAATCACATTATTTGCGTGATTCCAAATCACTTTCCAAGATGACTGAACAGATCCACAGTTCTACCAGAAATGTATTAACATACCCATTTTCAGATTTTTTTTTTTTTACTATTTCTTGGTTTTTTTTTAATCTTTGTCAAGTGATTGCTTTGTCTTAGGCTTCTCTTATTTTTAGTGATTTTGAGCATTTTTTCATGTGGTTGATAAATTTTTAAATGTTTAGAAAACTGCTTGTTGAAGTCTTTGGACAACTTTTTTATTGAAGAGTGGCTTTTGACAATGTGTGTGTGTGTGTGTGTGTGTGTATGTGTGTGTTTGTGTGTGTGCTTGTGTGTGTATTACATTTTGTGTTGACCTCTGACCATATTTTTCCATAACATTTCATATGCCTCAAACTATTTTCCATGTGGAAGCTCTGATATCACCTATCACATATGCTTTAATTGTGGAGATAATATCTTAGTTTCTCAGTTACACTTTGGCTATATTTTGGGTTCCCATTAAATAATCAGTGAGATAATAAAAATTTCACTCTAAGCTGCATTATGAGGTCCAGTGGAGAGGATGCAGGATTAAATCTGAGACCTAGTTTCAAACTCTGTCTTTTCCTCTTACTATTTCTGTGGCCTTACTACTCTTGTGGCAGTTGACCTGCTTTAGCCTGATTTTCTTCAATTGTAAAACAAAGATGGTGGAGATATTAATCTTATTGTCAGATGACTTGAAAGATTCCTTTCCATCCCTCAATCTTTGTTCTGCTGTCTTCTTTATAAAATCTTTCTATTTCTATCCTATTTCTGTTGATTATATTGATTTGAACACCTGACTACAAAACTATGAACTTTATTTTGAAGTTCTGAGACCTTGATCTGTTGTTATCCTATTAAAATATTCCACCAAGATAATTTCTTAGAGTTACAATGAATATGTGTATGAAAATTTCAAATATTTACAATAAAATATTACAGCAATGATCTCAGCCACAGTTATATAGAAGCAGTGCTTTCCTCTGTTATATATTAGCTCTTTTCTTACAACTTCCAGCCTAAGTGGTTTGAGGGGATTTTATTTATACATGAATACATTGCATAAATAGCTTGAATTTGGTTTGCTCACAATCAGAAATATGTACTTACACATTGCTTTTAAACATGAGCTGATTTATGAGGAATTTAATCTTTGCTAATCAGCCTGAGACAGAGGGAGTACAAAATTAACTTGACACATACATTTGATATTTTTCAGTATTTCTCACTTTTGCACCATTCCCACAACTTGGCAGCACAGGATAAATACACAGATCTACAGTGTCACTTGCAATTAACACATTACTACAAAAAGACTTCACTTACCAAAAAGCCATCCATGATTCATTATCCTTTAGTTTTATTTGAGAAGATACACATCAATGCTATGTGTGAAATAACATGTTCAAAAATTTCATGCTTTCCAATTTGAATCTGCATCTGGATTTCAAGTTCACTTTTTGAATATCAAAGACTCAGCAGATTTTCCTAATTCAGTCTTAAATAGTGCTTTCGAATATAGCAAGATCTCCAATTCTTTGCCCTTGCTATTGTGTGTTGCTGGCTCACATGTAAATAGTAGCACATAGACTAGAAACAGATGGAGAGTTTCCATCCTAATCCTATGATCACTTCTGATGGATGCCTCATGTCTTAACATAATCATGAGGAGGATAGGTCACACTTACAGAGAGCTTTAAGGGCTATAAACTATTTTCCTCTCAACAACCCTCTGAAGAAGAAACTGGTAGATTCTATGCTACATGATTTAATGTAGTCTCCCATAAT
Source organism: Pseudochirops cupreus (assembly GCA_028627135.1). Classification (NCBI taxonomy): domain Eukaryota; kingdom Metazoa; phylum Chordata; class Mammalia; order Diprotodontia; family Pseudocheiridae; genus Pseudochirops; species Pseudochirops cupreus. Next base: position 4,289 of record JAQQSU010001866.1, read on the forward strand.
GTGCACTCACATAAATCTATATATTTGAACTTCAGTGCCAAGATTGCAACTTCTAGGCAAACCTTCAGATGTCTCATGTGCAAAATGCCAAAATACTTAGCTATTTGGAAAAATCCAGATGTTTCACATTTCGTCTGGATGTTAGGAAGCATGCAACTTGTAGTAATAGTAACACCTTATAATATCTGATAGGACGTGAATGGGCGATTTCAATGGAATGGAAGAGACACTCTTACCATCTGCCATTAATCCAAGGGTTGCCAGTTTGTTCATTACAGAGCTGGGCACATAATAAGGACTTAATGAATAATTGATGGGTTGTGTCTCTATTTTTGTCATTTAAAAATCTTGTGAGACATGTTTCAAGATATGTTCTGAGAAATGTTTAACATTGGCACTTCCAAAGGAAAAGGGAAAAAAAAAAACACGTGTGCATAACGCTCTTCTGTTTAACTTACATTGTTAATATTTTCTTTATCACTCTCTTAAGTGTAAAGAGAGGTTGGCAAACTGTGACTTGAGGACCTTAGACCTGGCGGTCTAAGAATAGTTTTTAGGCCCTGTTTAACAATTTTAAAACCATTTTCGGCTCATAAAGAAAAGCCCTGATTCATAGCATTTGTCAGTTTCTGAGGTGTGAGCACATCTCAGCTGCCAAGAAGAACTAGCTCTTGTGTCATATATCTGAGGGTCTACTCAGATCCAGTGGGAATAATGACACATAAATGACACATTGGCTATAGCAAGACAGGCTGTGTCAAAGTATACAATAATGGAAGAAGCATAAGGTTCAAGAGTCAAGAGACACGTGCGTGTGGTCCTGTTACTTCTTATATATGTGACCTACTCCAAGTCTCTTTAATATGCTAGCCTTCCTTTTCCTCAACTGCAAAATTGGTATGTTGAATAATGCAATCTTTTAACATTGTACAATGAAGAAATAGGATTTAGCTTACATACTATCATTTACTTATTCCAGTTAAATTTTTTTTTTTGCAGATTTTTGACACTTTGAATCAGTTGGCAAAATTCAAGGATGAAATAGATTGAAGTGAATTATTCAAAATTTTGAGAAATGATAAATGAAACTAAATCAGTTCTGCAGTCTTTCAGGAAATCAAACTAATATGTGGGACAGACTATAGAAAATATTCTATAAAGAAAAAATTATGATAATGTAATGCCCTGTAACTTCATCACACCTAACGATGCCTTGGACCCAAACTCTCCTCCCTGGCTACCACCACTGCCTTATACATGTTATCTTTTCTGAATAGTGCCTAGCATAATATCTGACATATTGTAGGCACATTGTAAAATTGGTTTGTTTATTCCCTCATTTTTTTCATCTTTTCTAAATACTCATTTTATAAACTGATGGAAAGAAAAAAATATTTTTTTTGAAATTTCAAGAACATATATTGACAGTACCTCAGTGTCAACCAGTGCTAGACTTCAGTTCAAGTGCCGGAGGTCACTTACATGCTATCATTTTAGGGAATTCTTACAAAGCTCCCCTCACCTCAGAAATATGTCCCTAATTGTTAAAGCTTCAAATTCTTCATTTATAAGTTCATTATTTTAACTGGAAGCCTCTCATCTACTGTTTGTAATGAAGGAGAATTTGAATGAGGAGTGACAGAACCACCCATAAAATAGTTTACAAAACGTTATTACTAGTCCCAAGGGATGGAGAACAGATGACAATAGGAAATGATCTTGGTGTGCAATCCTCATGGTGACCTTGCTGCCAGACAGCGGCAGTATACAAGAAGGTGGTTTCTGGATGTGGGACCATACTCTGGTTCATGCTCTGATTCAGGAATCAAACATATGGAATTTTAGACAAAGATCTGAATGGAACCACTTGGAGACTTTCTTATTACCCATAGGGCAAGATGGTAATATAGCTAAGACCAATGAAATGAGTGCATTTTCTCAAATCTCCAGTAAGAAGTACGGAATGAGAGACAGGGACATAGGGAACTAAACTCTACTTGTGATGATATACCAAAAGTCTGGGGAAGAATGCCCAGTGTCTAGTTTTATTAGCATATCTGCATTCTGGGAAATGGGTTTATACAATTCACCAGTTTTCATAAGTTTCACATTGTTAAAATACAAATGCCTCATGAAAAGGTAATAGTCAATCATCTTACATAGTAGTCCAAATGAATTAATTTTCTTCTCCTGAACAGGTTTGCTTGAGGACACCAGGTGTATTAAATGTGAGGGAAAGGGAAGATCACTGAGTGAAGTTGTGAAGAGTGAACAAGAGATTCTCAGACAAATTTTCCTCCTGCATAATTTTGCTTGGTGTCAATTAATCTAAAAAATATACAATGTAATGTAAAGCTTATTTTCTCTTGTGTATATAGGTATATCTATATCTACATGTAAATGTGTCCCCAAAGTACTCCTTTTCAATTTTTTTACAATGCAATTATTTACATACATAATATACATCTTTAGTATCTCCTCTGGTACTACATACTATGTTGTTCAAACATATATTTAATAGTTTTAATGGAAGTACTTTATTGTAGATTCCCGATCTATGATATCCTCTATGTACAAAATCCCTGGTATGGAAATTTTTTTCCACCAATGCAGATTAGTCACTTTACTATCAGTTCCTATGGAGTTTGTTAGATTAAGTGATTTCTTTATAGTCAAACAGTGCTATTTTATGTTATTGGGTAGACTTGAACCCCTGTCTTTCTGATTCCAAGGCTTCCTCTCTATCCAGTATACCATAGTCCCTCTTATAAAAATTATTTACTAATATAATTTTATTTATTTTGCAAATTTAATAATTTTATCTTCACCAAATCAAAGAGGTAAAGTGTAATTTAGTAACTGCTAGACAGAAATAGTTAATTTTAGAAAGACTTAAAACAGACATTTTCTTGGCTATCTTTCACCAAAAGAATATTATTATGAAAGACACAATGAGTGAACTAGATTTAAATAATTGGTATTACCAAATATAGTAAGAACAAAAACAGTGGAAAAGATATATTAATATTTTGACAGTTCACTCTTCCAATAGCTTATTCCATTTAAAGAGGATATTTTAGGGCTACTTTTAGGCAAAATGTGTTTTTTTTTTTATTTTTTAACCAGAGAATTGGTTTTTGAAAAATAGTTGCAATTTTATCTACCCAGAAAGCCTTTGACCAGCTGTCAGGATTGTGAAAGATGTGTTTGCAGTGGGTCACTTTCAATGTGGTTAAAAAAAAAAAAGAAAAAAACAACTTAGCAGGTTGCCTTGTTCTGTTTTTCAAATTGGTATTTCTTTGGAAAAGAGGTTGTAATAGAATTATAGAAAGATGTTTATTTCTAATCAGATGATATATGGTCAACTCTCAATTAAACTAGGTATTAGAGGATATGAATATGTTGCTTGGCTCTATATTAAATGCTATTACATGGCCTCATGAATTACAATGAACTCTTCAAGGATTGTTTACTGCAGCGAATCTACCGGCAGAATTAGGCTTATCAAGCTGGATTCAACAGGTGTCCAGTTTTTGGTTTGGGGATCTCAATTCCTAGGCCTTTATCCCAGACTGCCCTGAATGATGCCTAGTAGAGACATTCTACATTCCACCTCACAACCTTTTCATAAGTGTGCCCTCTGAAATGCATTTCTCTCATCCAGGTCTTAGAATTCTTACCTTCTTTCAGGCCTCTCTTCTGGCACTACCTTGCCTGGGAAGCCTTTCCTGATCTCCCTCTTTGTCAATATTAAATTAGATCTTGATTTTTGCAAATAATTAAGTTCAGTAAGTGGTAGCATTATTTACATATGAATTATTTGAAGTTGTACTTATATGTAAAATGTGGTAATTGGTTCTATCCCAATGGAAATGGTGGGTGAAAATTTGAATTATGCAACTACTCAAGAAATCATTCTCATTTTCTCTCTCTCCTTCCTTCCCTCTCTCCCTCTCTCTCTGTCTCTCTCCCCCCCTCTGTCTGTCTGTCTCTCCCTGTCTCTCTGTCTCTGTCTCTCTCTGACTCTCTTTCTCTATACACATACAATATATACATATATGAATATGCATATACGCATACATGTATGCATTTATTAATGTGCATAGTTACACATCATAATCCACAAATAAAGTGTAAACTGCTTGAAAATGGAGCTTTTCACATTCTTTACATCTCTAGACTCTAACATTACATGTTGCCTGCAGGAGCATAAGAAGTACTTGCTGGATTGGATAATCATCTTGCTTTATGGTCTTTTATCCTTTGCCATTATTTCTCACTGTCTGTTTCTAAGTCTTCCCCTTTTATCTTTACCTTTGCAGCTGTGCATTAGGACTAGTCCAGCTCTGTTTCTTTTTTCACAAAAATGACACCTTTAAAAATATTCTACATATGGATTGTACCCAGATGCTTGTCATGTTACCTCTGACCTCCTTCTCACACCTTAACTCCAGGGGTGATATCCTTGTTTTCTAGGAAATTTTCTGCATTTTCAGTAGTATTATTTCTGTCAGGGGATGCTTTATTACCTAAAATGTAGTCTGATTTAGAAGAGGGAATTCCACAAGCAAGCAAGCAAGAAAGAAAGAAAGAAAGAAAGGAAAGAAGGAAGGAAGGAAGAAAGAATGAAAGAAGGAAGGCAAGAAAGAAAGAAAACAAAAACAAAACCTAATGATAAAATCTTCTTTCAAATATAAGCCTTTATTAATAGGGGCAAGCAATGATGAGGAAATAGAATAAAGTAGATAAAGGTACAGAAGATATCAGTGACAGTGAAAAAGCAAAACGATTTTGTAGATCAAATATCCAAGGAGAGGAGTGATGTGCGAACAACCATCTGCTAATATCAGGAGTGCTCTGGCCATTGTTTCAATTATGCACAAATTTCTTCCACTGAGTTGCTTCTTTTTTTTTTCTTCTTCTCTCTCTCTCTTTGTTTTTAGGTAAATGGGGACCAGTTAAAAGACTGTTTTTCATTGTTTGGCTGTCTGCCAAGAAATACATCAGAATATTTATCAGAAATGTAGCTAATTTTTTAAAAAATTAAGATTTTTTATGTTTATGAATTTTTTTCTCATAGATAAAAAAGAGTCAGAAGCCTTGCCTTTCTTTCACTCTAGCAGTTTCTGGCACATGATAGGTTAAAAAAAGATGATTGCACATGAAACCACAGATCTATTATGTGCAACTTGCTATTCCTTTTAAATATGTAGTATATTTATCATGTAGCTGTTTTTTTTTTCTTCACTCAGTTCCCCCTCTCAAGATGAGTATCATTAGGCACACAAATACACACACACAGACAGACACATATATATCCATGTGTGTGTGTAAAATAATCCTATTCATACGTCTATCTATCAGTTCTTTCTCTGGATACAGATAACATCTTCTTTCATAGGAAGGAATATTAATATATTAATATAATTGATCATATTAATTATTAATCAATATTAATATATATTAAAGACTGGAGGGAACCTGAGAGATCATTCTAGACCATCTGTGACATATGTGACTTTGTCCCCCAACGATGCACAACACATAGAAGATGGGCCTCATATTAGATGTTCAATAAAATACAGTAATTTAACTGAACATATGAATAGAGATGTCACAAAAATTCTGTGACCTAATCCCTAAAAGTGAGAACACTGATTAATATAGCTGGTATGAATACAGTGCTTTAAGGGTACAAAGGACTTCATCTCATTCAATCATCTTAATTCATTAACTGCCTGAAGCACCAGCCTCATTTACCTCTGTGAGGTATGTATTATGGTTATCCTTATTATCATTTTACTGATGAGGAGACTGAGGGCTGGAGATATTTCATGATTTGGCAAGGGTTAGACAGCTAGTAAATGTCATAGATAGTATTCTAACCCTAGTTATCTCCTGATTTTAGGTTCGTGTCCTTTTTTTATATTGCCACTCTGCTTCTGTGAATTAATGAAACTATTCTAATGACTTTACATGCTGACCTTCTGATTTCTGTAACATAGAAGAAAACATAAGGCATTCTTGGACTTCGGTGGACTATAAATTCAGTATGATTCAGTAATGACATGTAGGAGTCAAAAGTTTACTTTTCATAAAAAAAGGAGGGATAGCCCCTCTGTATTGTGACCCAGAACTAGTTTTGAGCAATAGGGCTGTCAGTCAGTGCCAGCTACATCCAGTACCAGCAAAGGGTCCTCAGTCATATTTTTTGTGACAAGTTATCTACCGCTTTACCATCCCTGGACCAAGAAAGCTGCTCCCAAAGCTGCTACTGCTGCTGTTACAGCTATTTCCTTGGCCTGCTCATGCTATAGCCAAATGTGCTTCAGGTGGTCCCCACTCCAGCGTCAAAAGTGTTTCACTCTGACCTTTTGTTGTCTCTGCTACTCAAAAATTTTATTTGCAAAGTTAGTTTAAAGTTGTTTGGAGAGGACTATTGGAAGAGTTTCATTAGATTGGTGCCTCTAATCCAGAATCTTATTAGAGTCTTTTCAAGTAAATAAAAGTTGCTTATTCAGAGAGAGAGAGAGAAAGAGAGAGAAGAAGAAGAAGAAGAAGAAGAAGAAGAAGAAGAAGAAGAAGAAGAAGAAGAAGAAGAAGAAGAAGAAGAAGAAGAAGAAGAAGAAGAAGAAGAAGGAGGAGGAGGAGGAGGAGGAGGAGGAGGAGGAGAAGGAGGAGGAGGAAAAGGAGGAAGAGGAGGAGGAAGAGGAGCAGAAAGGAGAAGCAGAAAGAAAAATAAAAGAGAAGAAATAGTCTGAAAGCAGGTTTTGTTTGTTTTTTTTTGGTGGGGGGAGCAGTTACATTCTCTTTCTGCCCAGGAAACTATCATTGGTGCACTCATAAAGACATTGCTAAATAGTTATGCTTTTCCTATCTAGACACCATTTTCTTTCAAAGATATTTTATGTCTTTTAGAGTAACAGATTTTATTTTCTCTATCGCTTTTAAGTTACAGCATTAAGAAATCAAGCCAAAAATTTTGCACGGGCATTATTTATTTTCAGGCAATCATGTATGTATGTATGAATGTGTATATATACATGTACACCCCTCTTTTGATTTTTCACTGAATTTCTGGTCTCATTGCTATGAGTGTCCCTTCACCCCCCATCATAGTTCATTCATGCTTTCTGATTCTATATTATTGTTCTCCACATCTTTGCATAAATATCATATAGAGGAGCTACTCATTTCCTGAAAGACATTCTTCTTTCTTGTAATAAACGCTCCCCAGGTGTTAGCCCTTGCTTTTCTTGTGTTATCATGCGACCTCCTTTCCTTGTCATTTATGTCCTTCAACATGTTATTTTTTTTCAGCCAATCTTGTACAAGAATTATCATTGGTAACATATTGTAGCCTGCTTACACTTATTGCATGTTGCCCTTTTAAGTCACATGTCATTTTGATTATTTTGTGAGAGCTGTCTTCTATGACATACCAGTGGTATTATATCACTGGAAGAATACTAATGTTAAATGATATGCTGTGACAACAGACACTATATTGGATTCACTGAAATTGTTATCCAAATTTCCAAAGTTAGATACAAGTGAATCTCTTCCTGTTTGTTTGGGGGTTTAGATTATATCTTGTCAATAATGCATATATGCATGATGTATACTGAAGGACTAACTTGCTAAACTCTCTATATTCTCACAGGAGGCATTGCTTACCCACTTGGTTTTTCCTCTTGGGATGTTTTGAGTAATTAATGATCTAATTTAATAGGGTCTGGAGTGTTACTGTATTCAAACTAACTAGTGCAATGTTATCTAAAGACATGTGCTTCTGATAGTTTCCTCTTTTGTTAGAACTTTGTTCAAGGCATTCTGAATAAAAGTGTTGAACACCTTCAGAGTACATGTCCCTCCTTTCCTCATGCCTTTTGTGGTATTAATAATTATAGGACCATTCAAAAAAGTTATCTTTAAGGTTACATATATCAAGGAATATTGTATGATCTAACCATAGAAAATACCTTTTTTTTAGGGGTGCTAAGTCAAGGAGTTTTGTAAAAATCATAATCTTAATGTGATCTTGTATTCTCTCTTCTATCTCAATCAGTTGTGTGATTATAAATATGTGGTATATTGCAGAAAATGACTTATATTTTGAACAAAAATAACCCCAATATATTCATAAACTATTCTCACAAATATTTTATGTAACAATAAACATGAGTTGGTGGGGGAGAGAGCCAAGATGGCAGTGCAGGAGCAGGAAAGCTCCATGAGCTCCCCCTATAATCACCTACAAATACCTATAAAATATGACTCTAAACAAATTTTAGAGCTACTGAACCCACAAAGTGACAGAGAGAAACAAATTTCCTACTCAAGGCAGCCCAGCGGGCCTTCAGGAAGGGTCCACAGCAGCATGCTAGGACCCTAGCCCAGCTCCATGCAAGCCTGCAGTTTTAGCCCCAGGGCTACCTGACCAGCAATGGCTGGAGCAGACTTCAGGAGAGTGGATCACAAGCAGCAGTGGTTTCCAGAATTATCAACCTATAAATGCCAAAGACAAAGTAAAAGGTCCGTTTGGAACTCTGTTGGAACTGCAGGGGATGTGAATCACAGTCCAGAACCTGCTCCCAGGGCCAGAAGTGGCAGAAGCACAGTGGTCATGCAGCTGCCCGAGCATGATTGCTTCAGAGCTCCTGGCCTGCAGATCACAGGGGGACCAAGTGACAAATCAGAGGGTAATCACTCTTGCTTTAACCTGGTGGGATCTCGATCACTGCCTTGGGTAGAGGTCCTAGGGTGTGTGACCAGTAAGCCAGAGCTAGTGGGGACTGTAGGAAGGGCACCCAACTAATAGCTCCAGAAGCTGAGAAAACCCCAGTGATTTGGTACAACACTTTCCTATCTAGAAGCAGAATTCTACTGTGGCAAAAACTCAAAAATCAAGTAGTTGACTGGCAACATGAGCAAGCAAAGGAAGCAAAACAAGCACAGTGATCAAACCACAGATTCCTTTTTGGGGACAAAAAAGATCAAAGTATGGAATGGGAGGAATACAACACAGTCAGAACTCCTGCATCAAAAGCTTCCCAGAAAAAATATGAACTGCTTACAGGCCATGGAGGAGTTCAAGAAAGATTTTGAGAATCAGGTAAGAGAAGTGGAGGAAAAATTGGTAAGAGAAATGAGAATTATGCAAGAAAATCATGAAAAGAGAGTCAACAACCTGACTGAAGAAAATAACACCTTAAAAATAGACTAACTCAAATGGCAAAAGAGGTCCAAAAAAGCCAATGAGGAAAAGAATGTCTTAAAAAGCCAAATTTGCCAGATGGAAAAAGAATTTCAAAAGCTCACTAAAGAAAATAATTCCTTTGGAATTAGATTGGAGAAATTGGAAGCTAATGACTTTATGAGAAATCAAGATGCTATCAAACAGGTCCAAACAATTGAAACAATAGAAGGCAATGTGAAATATCTCATTGGAAAAACCATGGACCTGGAAAATAGATCCAGGAGAGATAATTTAAAAATAATTCAACTACCTGACAGCCATGATCAGAAAAAGAACCTAGAAATCATCCTTCAAGAAAATTTCAAGGAAAATTGCCCTGATATTCTAAAACCAGAGGGCAAAATAGAAATGGAAATAATTCACTGATCCCTGCTTGAAAAAGATCTCAAAAACAAAACTCCTAGGAATATTATAGCCATGTTCTGGAGTTCCCAGATTGAAGAGAAAATATTACAAGCTGTCAAGAAGAAACAATTTGGGTATTGTGGAAATACAATCAGGAAAACACAAGATCTAGCAGCTTCTACATTAAATGATCGAAGGGCTTGGAATATGATATTCTGGAGATCAAAGGAGCTAGGACTAAAACCAAGAATCAGCTACCCAGAAAAACTGAGTATAATGCTACAGGGAAAACTATGGTCATTCAGTGAAATAGAGGATTTTCAAGCATTCCAGGTTAAAAAAAGTCAGAGTTAAATAGAAAATTTGACATTTAAATACAAGAAGCAAGAGAAGCATGAGAAGGTAAATAAGGAAAAGAAAGAAATCATAAGTACCTTATCAAAAGTTGAACTATTTTTTTCCTACATGGAAAAACCGTAATTGTAACTTATGAAATTTTTCTCAGTATGAGGATAGTTGAAGGGAATATAAATGTGTATACATTCATATATATACATATATATACATACATATATACATACACACATATATGTCTATATGGAAGGGTATATGTGTGTATGAATACATATGGGTATGTGTATATATGTGTACAGATATACATAGACAGAGGGCTCAGAATCAGTTGAATAGGAAGGATGATACTTAAAAGGTGAAATTGAGAGATAAGAGAGGAATATAATGAGAGGAGATAGGGAGAGACAGAATGGAGTAAATTATCTCATATAGAGGTAGTGGAAAACTGTTACAATGGAAGGAAAGAATAGGAAGGCAAAAGAGAGTGGTTCAACCTTACTCTCATTGAATTTAGCTTAAGGAGGGAATAACATACACAGTAAATTGGGCATCTTACCCTACAGGAAAGTAGAGGGGAAGAGGATAAGAGGGGGGATGATAGAAGGG
>JAQQSU010018660.1:0-10432 GCA_028627135.1 Pseudochirops cupreus
ATATATATATATATATATATATATATATATATATATATATATATATATATATATATATATATATATATATACATACATACATATCCACGATCATCACCAATTCGGGGAAGCACCAACACCTGACCACCTGTCAGGGTCTCACTCGGGATAGGCAAGGCTCCAACTGCTTAGTAGAATATATCTGTACATATTCACAATCATCACTGATGTGGGGAAGCATCAACACCTGACCATACAAGCTGGGGAATCCCAGGTACAGCCATCAGGGTTCTGCTCGGGAGGGTCCCAAGCAGGACATCTCCTCTATGGGTGAGATTCCAATTTGGGGCCTGAATCTTACAGTTTAAGTAGTGCTGAGAACAAAGAAGACATACTGCCAGGCATTTTTTAGCAAGCGTCATACCTTGTGTGAGGCCAGGAGTTGGGCAGTTAACCATATCTCTTCTCAAGGTCCTGGCCAGGGTCCCAGGAGAAGTGCAGCCCTCATGTTCCCAGGATTTTCTGTTCCAAAACAACTGAGGGTAATAGAAAGGTCCTATTGAGGCTTTGGTTTGTATAATCTTATTCCTTACCTTATCCCTTCACTCCCTCATCATGCACCCCCACTGGAAAAACAAGCAATTCAATACAGGCTGTACATGTATCACATAAGGAAGGAAAAGTCAATGAGATCTGTATCATTAAGTACCTCTATAAGCACTTGTGATTAAGCCAAGATACATGAAAGCAAGACATGCAGATAATACTGCAGCAGTTATTTTGAAAGTCACTGCAAAACTTTCGGTTGCCTCAGAGCTAGACAGAGTATGATTACATGGAGAGAAATGTGCAGAGCTGAAAAGATGAAGAGAACTTCTAAAGATTAGGAAGAAATATTTGGATATGCCACAGGTCAAACATATCCATTAAAACAAAACCAACAAAAACATTTAAACCTGAATATGACACAGTTATCTTAATTTATTCAAGCTTCTAATAATAGTATTAAAATGTATTCTCTGGTATGGTATTTGTATTCCATCCTAAACAATTTCATGGAAACAATTCCTGGGAAGCATCTGCTAACTAGGTCATTTGAGATTATTTTTAGCTTTGGGGAAGATAGCTATAAATAATCCAAAATGGGAGAAAAAAGAAAAACTTCATATAGGGATTTCATATGAGAATATAAATCTCTATAAGCCTAATGATTTTCAGTTTTTAACACTAAAAAAAAGAAGTAGCAAATCACAGACAGGAGAAGACTAATTTATCACATGCTCCAAAGCTACCCCTTTTCAGGCCTTGTAGAATAGTTAGTTTCTTCTTTGCCTATTCTTATTTCTTTAATCACTTTTTCTTCTTTTCTTGCTAAAGCTAGCATATCTACTACCATATTGAACAATGTTGTTATGATGGAGATCCTTCCTCTCCCTCCCCCAATCTTATTGGAAATGCTTGTCCCCATTACATATAATGTTTACTGATACAGCCTAGAATCTATCACTTGTCTTTTTAACAGGTACTTTGATTCTCTCCTCTAATCAGTTTAACCTATTCCACAAGGCCAAAGAAAAAGAAGAGTATATTGAGGCAAGATCTAGGGGTAACAGCAGAGAAGTGAAGAAGGGGCTATACCCTTAAAAGCAAGTAAAATGTTAGCAAGTAAAGGCTGAAAAAGACAAAACGTAGAAGAGGAAAGAAAACCCCCAATGGGACCAGATCAGGCAAGTTTTTTATTTCCTGACATACATCTTCCTCATAGCCTAGAACCCAAGAAGACCAGTCAATCAATCAATAAGCACTTAGTGGGGTGGATAGGTGGTGCAGTGAATAGAGCACCAGCCATGGAGTCAGGAGGACCTGAGTTCAAATCCAGCCTCAGATACTTAACACTTACTAGCCAAGTAACCTTGGGCAAATGTAATGGAAATGAGAATTTGAAGATCTTCACTGCCCCTTCATAGACCTAGGGAGGAGTTTGAAGACCTCCCCTGCTTTGAAAGTAAACTCTTCCCTCTAATAGGCTGAATGCAATCACATGGAGCCTATTATGGGAGGAATTTGCTGAAGGGAAGCAGAGCCCAAAGGAAGCTGGTGGTCAGAGTTAGCCAGAAGGTGGGAGAAAAAGGACACTTGGGCAAGGAGATAAAGAGGTTTGTGAGTAAATATTGATCTTGCATTGGTTTGTGGGAAGGCTGAAGGATGCTGTGGCTCTCAGTGTTATTATGGCTTCTGATTATCTTTGGTACTATGATGGAATTGGCTTACTGGTCTTGGGATTAAGTTTTCTGGTGTCTAAATAAATCCTTCAGTGCTGTCCTCTGTCTGGAGAGCTTGGTATATTTTGCGATCGAACGTCATGTGATACTTATAGTCACAGTCTTTATCATGATCATGGGCACTGTAAATATTGTATTAGCACTACAGCAAGTCACTTAACCCCAATTGCCATGCCTTCCCCACTCCGAAAAGCAAAAAAAAAAAAAGTACTTATTATCATTATTGTTAGTAGTAGTATTAATGGTAATAATAATAACAACAGCTATTGTTTATAAGGTGCCTTAAGGTTTGCAAAATACTTTATGAATATTTCATTTTGTCTTTACAACAACCATGAGAGGTAGTTGCTATTATCTCCATTTTAGAGATGAGGAAACTGAGGCAAGCAGAAGTTAAGTGACTTGCTCAAAGTCACACAGCTAGTAAGTGTCTAAAGCAGAATTTGAACTCAGGTCTTACCAACTCTAGGTCCAGTGCACCATCCAGCTGTCTATTAATTGCCAGACACTGGGCTAAGCAAAATAAGTCAGTCCCTCCCCACAAGGAGCTTATATTCTACTAGTGCTGGGAGCCTTCTGCTAATTGAAGTGTCTAAAGTAACTACTGTGCATCATACTGAAGAGTCTGACATCAGTAGACAGCTTCCTAAATTGGTTATATAGACTGTTCAGCAGAAATGACAAAATGAAAGGTTCTGACTAAGCCCATCCTTCTTGAAAAACACCCCCAGAAAAGATGAATAAGGACAACAGTTGAAGTAACGATTCGATTAAAAAAAATTTAAAGGAAAATGCCATCCGAGCTTGAGAAGGTGTCCAGAAGGTGCTCTGGTCCAAGTCCCACAGCAGGGAGAGAGAAGCAACTGAAGCCAAAATAATCTCTGAAAAGTGAGACCTAAACACAGCAGGATATCAACTCTGGTCTGTCAGGGGCACTACCAGGAGCAAAGGCAGCTCCCGATAGGTGAACAAACAAAAAAACAGAGGGGCTGAGGTACCTGAGTAGGGTGCCACATGGTCCTCCAAAATGTGTGAACCCCAGCATGCTTTTCAATATCTTTCCAGGACTGCACCTGGGGTGGGGCCAGCTCTCTACAAGTAATGTTGAGCAAGGTAGTGGAGTCTGGGAAGAAGTGCCTGGAAGCTCATACCTCAGGTCCTTACAGTGTGAGGGTTATTGCAGGCTGCATCGGTAATGTTTGAGGCACAGGGTGTGTCGGAGGCCCTGGAATTAGCTGGATCACATACAGGTCAGAGCATACTGCACCACCCCTGCTCATTTGGAGGCCGAGGGTACTGCATTGCTCAAGATTCTCTTACGTGGGGTTACCTGTTGTTCCAGATAAGTGTCTCCACATCCTGGGGTCTTCATGCCCTTGTGACTGCACCTTCCCTCTCCCATTTTTGTTTCATACTGTTTTAGGCAGCTGGGCTCTGTTGTTTGTCATTTATGGTATGCGGGTTTGGGCTAGATAAGACTCAAACTGGTGAGGCAGATTTGAAGTATGCCTTAAGATCTGGCTGTAAGGCTTCCCATGGAGAGGACTCAATAAACTTTCTCTGCTTGCACCTTCGAGCCTTGACTCTTCTGTTCTTGAGAATGCACTGGTGCTTTCTCGAATGAGGTAAGTAACCAGCTGCCCCTGCAGTTAAGTTAGGGTACCTTGACAGAGAACCCTGACATTACAGGCCTGTAGTCAGCACAGATTTCTAATATCTATTCATATGTCTGTGCCATATCAGTGGAAAAAAGCCCTTTCCTAGTAGGTAGCTGCACAAGAAGTTAGACAGAAACAGAGCTGAGGCCAACAACTATGTTGGACTGCCAGGGGACAAAGGCAGAACACAGGGATTGAGGCAGAAGGCAAAGTCTAGGCCCATTTCTCTAATCCAGACCAGGGCCATGGAAGAGCACTGCAAGGGGGGTGTAATGAGAATGGGAATCTGAAGATCTTCCTGCCCCTTAATAGACCCCGGAGAGGGAGTTTGAAGACCTCCCTTGCTGTGAAAGTAAATTCTGCCCCCTAATAGGCTGAATGTGACCACATGGAGCCTGTGGTGGGAAGAGTTTTGCTGAAAGGAAGCAGAGCCCACAGGAAGCTAGTTCAGAACTAGCCAGACTCTGGGGGAGAGAGGATGCTCAATAAGGAGATAGAGAGGTTTGTGAGTAAATACTGATCTTGTATTGGTTTGTGGGAAGGTTGAAGGATGCTGTGGCTCTCAGTGTTATTACGGCTTCTGAATATCTTTGGTACTATGTTGGAATTGGCTCACTGGTTTTGGGATTTGGTTTTCTGGTGTCTAAATAAATGCTTCAGTTCTTTCTCTACCTGGAGAATTTGGTATATTTTGCGATCAAACATCATGCAATACCTATAGTCACAGTCTTTATCGTGATCATGGGTGCTGAAAATATTGCATTGGCGCTACAGGGGGCTAGGACCTAAATAGGCCATGTCATTACAAGTAACTAGAGATAATGGATAGTGTTGTACTTGAAGACAAAAAGACCAGAGTTCAAATCCTTTCCCATTTACTAGCTGTGTGATCCTGAGCAAATCACCTAACCTTTCTGAGCTTCTGTTTCCTTACCTGTAAAAATGAGGGTTTTGGACTTAATGACCCTCTCAGGTCCCTTCTAACACTAAATTTTTTATACTATGATCCTATGAAACAAACTCACAGCTATGGATGTGATATCTCTTTCCCTATCTATGGATAGGGAAAGAGTTCTTGAGTATACAAGAGATAGTGATGATAGAGGTTATTATAAAAGACAATTTTGATTCCATAAAATTAAAAACCTTTAGCACAGGTAAAATAATTCCATTAGAATTAGAATTAGAACAATTAACTGAGAAAAATCTTTACAACAAATTTCTCTGATAAAGATATAATGTACAAAATATATAGGGAACTGATACAAATATTTAAGAATAAGAACCATTTCCTCACTGGATAAATGATGAGAGGACATAAATTGTCAGTTTTCAAGCTATCAACTAACACTTGTGAAAAACTGCTGCAAATCACTAATAATAAGGGGGGAAAATCAAATTAAAACACCTATTGCATTAGAAAAATGACAAAAGAAGAAAATGACAATTATTGGAGGGACTATCAGAGGACATAGGGTACATGGGGTGTTCAGGGAGGTCTAAAACCTCCCATGAGGGCTTGCTGAGCCCTTTTCAGGGCTACTCATTCATTAGTGTCCACCTTCACCCAACCCTCACCTGTGGTTCCAAGAAGCTATAGCATACACAGAAACCACACCCCAGTAAAACTGTCCTGGCAGACAGGCTAAACCAGGTTGAGGGTAACCAACAGGCCTCAAACCCATTGGTGAGTTAGGAGAATGTCTATCCCAAGCATATGAAGACTTCCCCTGGCAGAATGGGCAGATAAGAACAATTTGTTCCACAAACACAAAGGCCGCTAAAGAAGACTTCTGTGGAGCATTTAGAGCTTGGTCAGAAATCAGACGCCAAGGTCATCCACTGCATCCCAAGCCATCACCACTCATCTCGACTTTTGCCCTCCTACTAGACTTTGATGACTCTGGAAGACAGAGTAAGGCAGATGACTGTGCAACTCTGCCTCACTTCAACCCAATTCATGCACAAATCAAGACATCACCTCATGATGTTATTGGTCCTCTTCAAAAATGAAGGACAAACAATAAATGTAAGAGGACAAGAAAACTGATGCATCATTGGTGAACCTGTGAATTCATACAATCCTTCTGGAAAACAATTTAGGAGTATATCCCCAAATTCACCAAATTGCACATACTGTAGGCATATCCCTACATACAATTACACTACTAGGCATATACCCCTAGGTTAAAGAAGTTAAAGACATAGGGATATGCCTCAAATATAGCACTTTTTTTTAGCAACAAGGGACTGCATGTTCAACAAAATGGGTGTTTAACTGGAGAGTGATATAAATGTGATTAAATACTATTACACTCTGAGAAATTATGAATATAAAAGATTTAGGAAAAAACCCTGAGATTTGTATAAACTGTTCTTCCTCTGCACGATGTCTCTGCTAGGCAATTCACTCAATTGGGCTCTCTGAGTCTGCCTCTCTAATCAGTGCTAATTCTCTCTCAACTCTACAACTGATCTCTCTTTTGCAAAAGCTTTCTCCTCCTGTGTGATTAACTCTTGTTCAGAAGTCTAGCCACAAGTTTGACCAAGTCAAATTAAATCAACAATATTTATTAAGTGCTTGCTGTTTACCACTTACCAAGCACTTAGATAAGTGCTGGGCATTAAAATGGGAGAAGACAACATATAAAACTAAATGTGAAGAAAGAAGGTATCCAAATGGGGGAATGGTGGAGAAAGAAATCCAGAGAGTTAAAAGAGAAATCCAACTGATCTCAGAGAGGAATTGACCAATCAGAAGAAGGAGCTTCAGGAGAGGAGTAAATCATTCAGTTTGAGAAGATTTTTTAAAATTTTTTTTGAATTTTTAATTCATGAAATAAAACAAGCATTTTGATAACACAATACAATAAAAAAGATGATTGCACATGAAACTGTAAATCTTCTATGCATAACTTACTATTCCTCTCAAATATACAACAAAAGTATCATATAAATTTCTTTTCTTTCTTCCCTCTTCCCCTCCCCACCATGGCTACCATTAGACCCAAATACATACATATATGTGTGTGTATGTATACATACACATATATGTGCAAAGTTATTCTATACATACTTCTATTTATCATTTCTTTCTCTGGATGCAAATAGCATCTTTCTTCATGTGTCCTTTATGGCCAATTTGAGTATGTACATATATATATATATATTCAAAATAACTTATTCACTCAAAGTCATTTTTAAAATAATACTGTTGTAACTGCATCCAAAGTTCTCTTGATTCTGCTCATTTTGATCTTCATTTTTTCATCCAAGTCATTCTATGTTTTTCTAATATTATTGAACTCATCATTTCTTATAGCACATCATAATCATGTACCATAGCTTATAGCACATAACAATCATATATCACAATTTGTTCAGTCATTCCCCAATTGAGGGCATCCTGGCATTTTCCAGCTCTTTGATACCACAAAAAAAAAAAAGCTGCTACAAACATTTTAGAACATATAGGTCCTTTCCCTTTTTCCCTAATTATCTTCAGAAACAGACTAAATTGGGGGAGTTAGGTGACGCAGTAAATAGAGCACCAGCCCTGGGGTCAGGAAGACCTTAGTTCAAATTCGGCCACAGACACTTACACACTTACTGGTTGTGTGGCCCTAGATGAGTAACTTAACCTCAATTGTCTTGCCTTCCCCCACTCAAAAAGAAAACCCCAACAAATAGACCAAATAGTGGTATTGCTGAGTCAAAGGGGATAGGCAGTTTAACAAATCTTTGGACATAATTCCAGATTGCTCTCCAAAATGGTTGGATCATTTAACAATTCAACCAACAGTGAATTAGACGGCTACTGAATTAGAGTAGAGAAAGCAGTCCAGAGAGTCAGGAGTATAGCCCGGAGAGGAGTGAAGAAATAAATATGACTGGCCAGGGAATTTTCCTGAAAGTGGAGGCTGTTGGAGGACTCAACCAATCAGAGGAATCTACTGTTCCAATTGCCCCTATGAGAGAAAGGAACAAATACATTTTACTTTTGATTTCATAGCCAAATCATGCCTCACGTTGACACCTGAGAGTTACAGTCTCATCATAGTCTTTCATCTTTTTTTTTCTGTCCCTCAGCCTCACCATGACCTCCAATCTCTCCATACCTTGTCCCAGTACTATCTCTGTTCTAGCTACAATCTCTTCTCCTACCAAACTCAAGCCTTACATGAAACAACTCTGCACTATCCTCTACTCTCAAATCCCTGGTTCCCATGTACTATTGCCAAGCATGACTTGCCAAACTCCATTCTTGGATGACTTCTACCATCTACCTACTTTCCTTGATCCTAATCATCTTCCTCATCAGGAAACCATAGTGTCTGTGTCCACTATAAAGTTATACTTCTAAGAAAAAAAAAAGAAAGAAGGGACAGCTAGGTGATACAGTGGATAGAGCACCAGCCCTGGAGTGAGGAGGACCTGAGTTCAAATCCGACTTCAGACAGTTACTATCTGTGTGACCTTAGGCAAGTCACTTAACCCTGATTGCCTTCTCCAAAAAAATTTATACTAGCTAAACTCAACTGGGCCCTCACTATAACAAAACCATCCTTTGAATCCTCCCTAATTGATTTCATATCCCAGTCATCAGAGAAGTTGTCCCAAAACACCTCTTCCATCTTCAATTCTCCCATAACCCCCACATTTCAGCTGAGGACTTTATCTCATATTTCTGGCACATATACAGAGCACTTCTGAAGCTAGGAAAACCACTTCTGGAGAGTTGTGATGATGTGAAATAGAAGTACCTTGGAGAGACTACAAGGTAGGTATAAACATACTGTAATTGATTCTGGTCATTATCTCTACGGAAAACGGGGATTGTTTGATTGTCTGCAGAAGCATTCAGAAAGGCCTGGATCAGCATTGCCCACTCTCTTCCCATAATTCCTATTCTGCTGCTTGACCCTAGAAAGTCTCTCAGGCTTCTTTGATGGGGTACTCAGACCCCAGCCCTAAGACCATGCTTCTCCCTAGCCCAAAGACCCTATCTCTGGCAACAACTCATGAGTGAGTGGGCCCTAGTGAACCAAACTATCTCTCCCTGTTACAATGACCTCTGTAAGAATTTCCTCTGCATACACAGGACCATCTAGTACTGATTCCTACAATATCTTGTACCAACCTAATTATCTCATGCCAACTCACCTTAGTTACTGTATACATTCCAGAAGTCAAGATACACATCCACTCCCCAATCTATCTTGCCCAAGGGTGGGAAACCTGTGGCCTTCTAGGTCCTTGGGTGCAGTCTTTTGACTGAGTCCAAGTTTTACAGAATAAATCCTTTAATTAAGGGAATTTATTCTGTGAACTTTGGAGTTAGTCAAAGGGCTACACTTGAGGATGTAGAGGGCCACATATGGCCTTAAGGTCACGTGTTCCTCATCCTTGATTTTGTCTAATAAGACATTGACTGGTAACAGACAGGACAACCCTGACAGTTGGTTGAGTTAGTGATGTTTTAGGCCTAAAACCACACCCCTCAGTTCCTCCCCCTTCTGGTAAAACACCTGTGCACTAAGTACAAAAAGTACATGTTCCTTTAAGAACTGACCATACCCTAATCCTGCCCCAACCACCTAATTAGCATAGTTGTTGCATATTGCACTAAGATTTTTCCTATATATATGCTTTAGCTTCACCCCTATTAAGCTGAGAGGTCCCTAAGGAACTTCTTCACCTTATTGGTATCACAGTAAACTTTTGCCACTTGACTAGAAGATGGGTTGAGTCCACAAATCCATTCCAGACAACACCGTGACCCCAGGTAGTTTTGGGGTTTCCCCTACAACCACATCACTTTCACTCTCTGCATCTGGTGAGAGACATATGAAACATGTGTGGGAAGAGCACATTTACAAAGATTACAGGTGGTCAGGAAATTTTCATGGAAAGAGCACGTGTGAAAAAACATTGTCGTCCGGGTGCACACCTTACCAGGGCAATTTATTCTACTGAGGCAATGCCCCTGACTAGCCATCTCTCTCTAATGCTGCTCTTCTACAATAGAGGTTTTGATGTCTTAGGCTAAGCTGGTGATGCCTTTGAGATGGAGGCTGCTGAACTGAGCAGCAAGTCAATTCAACAAACATTTATTAATCAACTAATACATATGTGTATGTATGTATATGCATGCATACATATATATACACATACATGTGGACCTATGAATTTGTACATATACATATAAATATACACATACACATACACATACACATACACATACACATATACCACTCTTTTAGGTGCTGGGAATACAAAGACAAAAAAAAAAACAATCTCTGTCTTCATAAAGCTTACATTTTATCAGGAGGAGGATGCTCTCTTACATAGGAAATCCTATCCTGATCCAGTCCAGTCCTTGGGTAGAGTACTTCCTCTATTTTTTTTTTCTGTTTTTTTTTATTAATAATAAATTTATTTTATTAAATTTTTTTTGAGTTACATATTTTCTCCCCGTCTTTCCCCCACCCACCACCCCAAGACAGCCATCCC
>JAQQSU010018661.1:0-10432 GCA_028627135.1 Pseudochirops cupreus
AGAAAATCTGAAACTCAAGTGATTGTGGAACTGAATCTTGTAAATTAAAAGTAAATGAGTAAATAAAAAAAAATTAAAAAAAAATTTTTTTAAAAAGAAAATGTTTTTAACAAAAATACAATACCTATTCTTATTAAAAACACTAGAAAGTATAGGAATGAAACTTTTCTTAAATACTATGTTTCTAAAACCAAGAGCAACATTATCTCTAATAGAGGTAAACTAGAAGCCTTTCCAATAAGATCATGAGTGATAGACAGTTATCCATTATCACCATTATTATTCAATATTATACTACAAATGCTAGCTATAGCAAAAAGACAAGAAAAAAAAATTGAAGGAATGGGGCAGCTATGTGGTGCAGTGAACAGAGCACCAGCCTTGGGCAAGTCACTTAACCCCACTTGCCCTGCCCTCCCCCCTCCAAAAAGAAAAAAAAATTGAAGGAATAAGAATAGGCAACCATTAAACAAAGCTATCACTTTTTGCTGATATTATGATATAAGTATACTTAAGAGAATCCAAAAGAAACAACTAAAAAACTACTAGAAACAATGAACAATTTTAGTAACTGCAGGACACAAAATAAACTTACATTTATAAATCATCAATATTTTCATATATATTACTGACAAAACTCAGCAGGAAGAGGTAGAAAGTGAATTCCATTTAAAATAATTGCAGACAATATAAAATACTTGGGAATTTACCTGCCGAGACAAATCCAGGAATTATATGACTACAATTACAAAACACTTTTCACACAAATACAGATCTAAACAATTGGAGAAACATTGTCATGGGTAGGTCAAGCCAACAGAATAAAAATTACAGTATTACCTAAATTCATTTACTTATTCAGTGCCGTACCAATGAAACCATCAAAGAATTATTTTATAGAACTAGAAAAAAGAAAACAAAACTCATCTGGAGGGAAAAAAGTTCAAGAATATCAAAGGAATCAATAAAAAAAAAAAGGCAGCAAAACAGTACTAAATCTCAAAGTACACTACAAAGTGGTAATCACCAAAACTATCTGGAACTAGATAAGAAATAGTGGTTGATCACTGGAATAGATTAGGTATACTATACAGAAATAACATTAATCTAGTGTTGCATAAACCTAAAGACCCAAGCTAGAATTTGCCAAGTGACAAAAACTGCTGTGAAAACTTGAAAATAAATCTGGTAGAAACTAGGCACAGACCAACAATATCTCACACCAAATACCAAAATAAGATCAAAACAGATACATGGTTTAGACATAAATAGTGATATCATAAACAAATTAGGGGAGCATGGGGAAAATTACCTGTCAAATGTATGGATAAGGGAAGAGTTTATGACCAAACAAGAGACAGAGGAGATCATAGGAGGTAAAGTGTATCATTTTGATGACATGAAATTAAAAAGATTTTGCACAAACAAATCAGAAGGAAATCTGGGAAACCAAGGGAAAAATTCTACAGCAAGTTTCTCTAATAAAAATCTCAGCTCTCAAATACACAGGAAACTGAGTCAAACTTCTCAAAATAAGAGACATTCACATTCACCATCCCATAGTTAAAGGATTAACAGGCCGTTATAAGATGAAGAAATAAAAGCTATCAATAGCCATGTAAAAAAATGCTTTAAAGAACTAATAATTAGAGAAATGCGAATTAAAACAACACTGAGGTACTACCTCATACCTTATCAGATTGGGCAACATGACAGAAAAGGAAAATGATAAACATTGGAAGGTATCTGGGAAAACTGGGACACTAATGCCCTGTTGGTAGAATTATAAATTGGTCCAACCATTCTGGAGAACAATTTGGAACCATGCCCAAAAGGCTATAAAACTGCATATCCTTTGACTCAATAATACTGCTACTAGGTCTCTAAGCCAAAGAGATCAAAGAAAAAGAGAAAGGACTATATGTACAAAAATAATAATAGCAGCTCTTTTTGTGATGTCAAAAAATTGGACATCAAGGAATACCTATTGACTGGGGCTATACAAGGCATATACAAGTTGTAGTATATGATTTTGATGGAATATCATTGTGCTATAAGAAATGATGAAGACGTAACTTCAAGAAAAACCAGGAAGGACTTACATGAACCTTGAGGGAAGCAGAAACAGGAGAACATTATACACAGAAATAATGAATTGTGAAAGATTGATCGCTACAATGATCTATCACAATTTCAAAGGACTCATGATGAAAAATGCTATTTACCTCCAAAGAGATAAATGATGAACTTTGGCTACAGACTGAAGCATTTTTTCACTTTATTTTTCTTATCTTTTTTTTGAAACATGGTCAACATGAAAATGTTTTGTATGACACCATACACATACACACACACACACACACACACAAAATGGGTAACGTCTTTCTTAACTTCTCAGTGGGCAGGGGAGAGGATTGAGGAAGGGAGACAATTTGGAACTCAAAAATAAAAGGTAAAAAAAAACAGGTATGATAAGCACAGGAACGAATAGGTCCAGGTCTGAGGTGATAAAGGTCTGAACTAGGGCCCTATGGAATACTGATATATTTGATTTTAGCAAGAATCCTATGGATTCTGTAGGTCCATAAGGGGGTTGGCCGATTCTTTAGCAGTCCCTGCTAAATCACTTCAGGGAATACTGGGGCACATTAGCCTTTATCCCTCACTTTGGATATCTCTTTCTAAGGACCTGAGAAGATTCTATTGCCCTGTGAGGCAGATCACTCAGTTTAGCAGCTGACTACTTTACCTAGCATGTACTACCTGTGATCTTTGGCAAATAACTGCAAAATTTAACTGAGGGTATGACCTAGAGCAGTTCCAACTTAATAAGGATAAGGGGGAGGGGATGGATATTCCTTGCTCCCCCACTGTCACTTTCAGGCTCTCCCTCTACCACCACAATACAGTGGGAAAACACAGAGTGTGTGACCTAAGAGCACTCTCCCAGATTGGTATTATCCTGTAGTTCTTACTCTGCATCACTTCACATATCCAATCGGTCGTCAGTTCTTGCCATTTTTATCTCCACAACATTTCTCACATTTGACCCCTTCCCTTTACTCACAGAGTTACCAACTTAGGTAAGACTCAGGTCTTTATCACCTCTCACCTGGACTACTGAAACAGCCTTCTAATTTGTCTTGCCTCAAGTCTTTCACTATTCCAGTACATCCAACACACTGATGCCAGTGATTTTCTTTCAACACAGTTATTCCTCTACTCAGTCAACTCTAATGGCTCCCTACAAGCAAATATAAACTCATTCATTTACTTTTTAAAGCTCATCACCTGGCTCCAACCTACCTTTACAGACTTACTGGACATTACTCCCCCTCTCACAATCTTCCATTCAGCCAGACAGTACTTCTCTCTGTTCTTCACATCCAATACTCCACCTCCATCTCAGTGCTTTTTTCACTGGCTGTACCTTAGACCTAGGATGCATTTCCTTTTCACTTATGCTTCAACGAATATCCCTCTTTAAGAAATCATTCAAGTTCCACCATATTTTTCACATTTGTTTGACACATTTTACAATATTGTTGTCACTTGATCAATTTTTGTCCTTATTCTGCTCACTTCACTCTCCATTATTTCATACAAGTCTCACCAGGTTTCTCTGAAACTATCCCCTTTATCATTTCTTATAGCACAATTATATGCCATTACATTAATATACCATAATTTGTTCAGCTATTCCCCAATTTATAGCCACCCCCTTGATTTCCAGTTCTTTGTAACACCACAAAAAGAGCTCCTATAAATAGTCTGGTATATTTTGGTTCCTTTTCTTTGGGTATAAGTCTGCTAGTGATTTTGCTGAGTCAAAGGGTATGCACAGGTTAGTTTATATCCAAATGGCACCTCAAACTCAACCAACCCAAAGTCTTTCTCATTTCACTATTATTCTGTAAGTGATATCATCGTTCAACTAAGTCTTCCATTTTTTAAAACAGAGTGTTATCTTTGACCTTTCCTTTTCCTTCTTGCCCTTCATATCCAATCAGTTATTAAGGCATGTCAATTATACTTCTACAATGTCTCACATTCAACCCTCTCTATTCCCACTGCCTCTATCTAATACCTTTAAAGCCCTCATTACCACACACCTGGACTGGTAAGGTAGCCTCCTATTAAATTTTTCCATTTTAATTCTCTAACCTCTCACACCTATCCTTTATTCTGATGCAAGCTTAGTAGTTTTACATATAAATCTAGTCACATCATGCCTCAATGCTACATTAATATTTTTATATATAAATTTAGTCACATTATACCTCAATTCAAAAGTCTTCAATGCTAGCTACTACCCTCCCAAGTAAAATTCAAACCCTCTTCTTGGTAGTAACAATCTTTACAATCTGACACTACACTGCCTTCCTCTCTATTCAGTCTATACTCCAGTCAAAACAAACTACACTCTGTCACTGCATTATAAATATTAACAAGTCAAGTTATTAATTTTAATCCTATTCTAGTGCCTAAATAATGTGAGTTTAGAAATGCTGGTATTTCAAATATTTATCAATCAAGATGGTGGCAAAGGAAATTTAGAAGCTAAAGTATATTAACTAAAAATCTTTCACTCACATCAGATTTTGACAATACAATAAATTCTGTTATCTGGCACTGTATTTGATAGAAAACTTTACTAACTCTCATACATGTATAATACAATATCCATAAAGCTGGTACTAAAACTCTTACAAAGAGCCTGAAGAGCCTAGATTCTAAATCAAATATAAAATGATGTATAATTTTATTCTGTTCTGTATCAATTTTAATATTTTACAATACCATTATTCTCCAAAATGGGTAATCTACATATGGTGTTTTATGGCAACTCTTTTATTATAAACCAGAATATTCCATTTCCTGATTGTGAGCTTTTTAAGACAGTTTGCTATTTTTACAGTCACCTTTTCTCAAAAAGCTCTATTTCCTAAGAAGATAAACAATATCACATTATACATAAACTGCTTGGAATCAAAATCACTACAAAGAGTGTTGTGGAAAAACTACTGTGAATTTGGTTTTCCATCTTTTTCAAATTCCACGATTAAGAACCTGGTTGTACTAACATCCCCAAAATATGAGAAGTCCTGCTTCCTAAAACAATTGTTGTAGTCTCATATATTTATAATTTCTGGAAATTTACACTTTTCCATTTTATTAACTGTCTTAACTTTACCCTAATAGGGTCTTCAAACTAGGCACAGAACTATGAGAATCAGATTATTTTACTAATCTCATACCTTCTGACATTTGTCTAAAGGAGGAAATACCTTATTCATTTATCAACATTGGGAAATTGATGACATAAGATGTTGGTTTTACTGATACTGAAAAGAAAACTTACTGCATGTAAATGTATTCTATTAGGTTAAGCATCTACAAGCAAAGGTAAAGGTAACTGGCAAAAGCTACTTTTGAAAGAACTAGAATGCTTCTAAACCACTAAAGTGCTATTTAGGAAACTGTCGTTGGAGGGTGCTATTATTCCAATGTCTTACTATATGATGCATGACAGTAGGCAGCCTATGGTATCTGAAGTAGCTGAGGGTTCATTAATTAGTCTCTTATTTTTTTTTAATTCTTTTTTTTTTCTGTACCTCAAACCTCCTGCTGACAGCATCACTTAAGCCCCCATTGAGGGCATTTGGGGATAAAGAGATGCTGTCCCTCTGCTAGCATTGACATTTACTCATGAAGTTTCATGAAGTTTACAATTTGGAAAAATGCAGCAATAAACATGTATAATAAAAGTAAACATGTATGATAAAGTATTTATTTCCTCAATACTTTTTCTATTTCTTGCTTTTTATTGAGAAATGAACATCTAACATGTGATTTTCCTCTTAAACAAAAGCATTTAAATAAAGCATGAAATGATAGAGAAAATGAAAAGAAAAATGTAAAAGAATCCCATGTAGAAATCAAGAAAAATGACCCTGAGAGAGATAAATGATTGAAATGAGACAAGAAGAAACTACAGTGTCAGGAAAAAAAGTTTTCTAAGGAAATTTCACTTCTCATCTCTACTCTTTCAGATATAGATGTGGGAACGGAGTGGTATGTCAAACAAATGTCAATTTAAAGACTCTCAGAATTTCTCCATCCTTCCCTGGTTTAATTATCACCAAACCAATTAAATATGTGGATTTTTAAATCTTACAGTCTTTTTTTTGCTGTTGTTAGAAATGCAGGTTATCTGCTGTGTAATTTTATAATACCAAGTTTGCCCCTAAAGAAGAGATGAGAAAATGCACCTCCCACCTTTCTTTTCAAATGTGGCATGCTATTGGCCCTCCCAGGTAACACCAAGCTATATAGAGCTGATTAAGGAAGTACTATAAGAACACTATACTGCAAATAACTGTTATTTTCAAAATCAGAACATACCTACACAATAATGTTGTAACTTTGGGTACCCCCCCCACTGGAAATCACAGAAGGCATCCTACAGATGCAAGATGAGGTGTTGGTTGGGTTTTTTTGTTTGTTTGTTGTTTCTGGATATACACTACTTGAACAACAAGTAAAAAGTAATAGAAACCCTGAAGAGGGAAAACCTCTTGGTACAAAATCATACCTTCTGCATTGTCTAAATTAAGGGGGTTACAAAACACCAAAACAAGTTACCAAGGGAGACAGAAAAATATTCTTCCCTCAGGCCAGCGGTTCTCAACCTGTGGGTTATGTTCAATCTGTAACAATGAAAATACATCCTGCATATCAGATAGATTCATAACAGTGGCAAAATTAGAGTTATGAAGTAGCAACGAAAATACTTTTATGGCTGGGGGTCACCACAACATGAGGAACTGTATTAAAGGGTCGTGGCACTAGGAGGTTGAGAACTACTGCCTTAGGCTTTTTAAGACAATATTCACCTGGACATAATCCTAGCCACAAAATGTCAAAGGAGTCAAAAATCTAAGCTATCATCTTTCCTTCTAAAAGCTTTCAAGCCTTCTTCAGTATATTTCAAATGACACAGGTTAAGACATCTCACCCTCCCTTTATAGAGGAAAATGAGTTAAAGAATAAATGATGATGATGATGATGATGAGAATAGCTAGCATTTTACAAAGAGCTTTAAAGTTTACAAAACACTGCACATGTTAGCTTATTTTATCCTCACAACAATCTTATGAGGTAAGTGCCTTTCCCCCTACCTCTCTTCCATTTTATAGATGAAAAAACCTAGAGAGATTAAATGACTTGCCCAGGGTCACAAAGCTAGTAAAGTTGCATTAGGCATTTTGAACTCAGGTCTTTCTGATTCCAAGGTCAAGCAGGATACTATAATCTAGTTTTTTTAACTCCTACCCTGGTTTTCAATTCCAGCGGCAACCTCAATAATATATTTTGAAAAAAAATACGTCAAATACTTATTACATTCCTGTTATATGAGGCATTGTGCAAGATAAAACCATTATCAGACACTGTCTAGTAAGATTAGGGAAAGTACGCTAATTAACTGCCAAAGGAAAGAAAACATGGTTATAAGCATATCTAAAATGATTACGAAAATAGGCTACTACACAGCTTGGATAAAGTGCTGGACTTAGAGTTAGGAAGACTTCAATTCAAATACAATCTGAAACACTAGTTAGCTGTGGGATGCTGGGCGAGTCAATTTATTACTATGTGTCTCAGTTTCTCCATCTATAAAATGAGGGTAATAACACAGCATCTATCTTCCAAATTGTGAAGATAAAATAATATTTTTAAAGAACCTTGTAAATGTTAAATGCTATATAAAAGTTAGGTATTACTTTACGACTAGATGTCCCCCCAAGAAAAAAAGGATGTTTCATTATTCCTGTGTTAGTAAATAACTGCTGATAATACTAACAATTTTTAATACACTAACCATTCTGTATAAGTATAAAACACAAAAGCTTTTAAAGTCTAGCATCTTTATTATTTCTGGCAATATAAAAAAAAAGCAGAATACATCTTAATCTTACTCTAAGAGAAAAATTTAGACATGTCACAAAATCAGCCAGTAAGGTTAAGATTTCAGTTCAAACGTTAAATGTACTTTTTCTCCCCTTTTCCAATGTGTAACCTTTCCAACATGGTCTAAAACAGAATACAAGTGAAATGAAACATCTGATCCCATTCATAAGGATAAAAAAAGAATGGGAACAACTCTGAATACTTTGCCTAAATATCTGCCACAATTATATAGGATGTGCACATTATATATATATATATATATGTATATATATATGTATATATTTGCAATACAACACATACATACACACTAATTCCTAAATTTTTAGTACTCTTCATAATGCTATGCTCTTATACACACTGTGTATACTGCCTGAGAACTGTATAAAATTAATGGACTTCAGATGTTTTCTATAACACACAGAATATGTGATTTAACAGGAATCAATAGACGAATTCGCAGATTAATACTGCAGACATGAAATTCAAATATGAAGAATCCTACTTACTCGTTTTGAAGGGCAAAGTTCATTTTTTTCATCTGTCATCTTCCCACTTTTCAATGCTTTCCTTGGATGCTTAATGCTTGTTTTTATGGCAGGTCGACACACATAGTTCTCCAAGTTTTTAGGAGGCTTTTTAGTTCTCTTAGCCTGCAGGCCAATTTTCAACTTTAAGTTTCCCTCTGAAAAGTTTGTTTCTTTCACAGAAAACTGTTGCTGTGCATCAGTCAAACCATCATTTTTCCCTGTCTCAATATTTCTGTCCCGATTCCGCCTCCAAAGGTCCTCTTCCTCCTTAGTGCTATTCTCTAGTTCCACTTCTCTCTTACTAACCAGTGTTCCAGTGTTGATGGCAGAGGGACTCTTTCTTGAAAATCCTTCGGAGTCGGAACCCACTCCTAACATAGCAGTATTCCTATGGTCCATCACAAGTGCATGCTATTTTCAAGGAATCTTGCGGAAGATTTACAAAGTTGTACTAAACAGAAATGGCTGTTCTCCAAAACCTGCAACCAGCATCTCTGTAGAACAAACAGAACCAAAAAATATTAGTCAGAAACAAAAAACAACTTTTTTCCTTCAGAAAAGGCCATGAAACAGATTTCCCAAACAGATATCTATAAAATAAACTTGCCATAATTTTGGTTACTCAAAATTTTCAAATACTGATTTTTCAGTAGTCTAAATTACAAAGGCTTAGATCTTTAAAAATGATTATCAAAATTGCCAGTGTTCTCCTAACTTTAAAGTTAAACTCTAGTTAGTGGCAAGTCATTTATTTCTGGATCTTAAACTCAGATAGTAGGAATTCTAAAACGATCAGTCAGGAGCCTTGTGCAACTAACCAATGTTAAGATTCTTTTTCTCAAAAAAGGCATTTTAAAAACATGGAGAAGAAAAAAATGCACTTTTAAGGACTCTTCTATTGCTAGATATATTATTCAAAAAACACACTAATGACTACTTGTAGTATTATAGGTCTGCCTAAAGCAGTCAATTAACAAGTGGACACTTGTGTAGATAGATATACAGAACTGTTATAGACACATTACTATGGCAGATACCCTACTTAAGCAATTTTCAAACTTTTTGGTCTCAGGACCTCTTTATACTCTTAAAAATTATTGAGGACTCTCTAAAGTTTGGTTTGTTTTTTTTTTTTGCTTATGTAAGTTATAGTTATCAATATTTACCATGTTAGAAATTAAAACAAATTAGTGTTATTAAGAAAAGTTTTAACCTCAAGAACCCTATGAAAGAGTATCAGGGGCTGTCAAGGATCCTTAGACCACACTTTGAGAACTGCTGGTCTAGAGCCTTCCATCTGGGATAAATTCCAATTTATCCTGTGTGTGTGTGTGTGCGTGTGTGTGTGTGTGTGTGTGTGTATCTTATTTGTATATAGTTGTTTGTATTATGTTTTCGAGGATAATACTCTATCCACTAACATACTCTACCTCAATTGTAATAAGTACACAAGAAATACAAAGTACTATGACAGTTAAGTGATCAGTCAATAGATCAACAACTATTTATTAAGTATCTATTATGTGTCAGGCTCCATGCTAGGTACTGGGGGCACTAAATATACAAATACAAAAGTAAAATAGTCCCTGCCCACTAGAAACTCACATTCAACAAGGAATTGTGTGTATGTATGCAGATATATATGTATATGTATGTATATATGTACAAAATAGATCATAAACAATACACGTTCGTTAGTATCATTAATCTCTTTTACCTCTGAACCTACTTGCACACTAGTGACAGAATAATCTTTCTTACATATGACTTTCATCATGTCATGTCACTCCTTTGACAAAGGATTTACAATGACTCCATGTTTCCTACAACAGGTGTCAAGCACGTGGCCCACAAAGGCAGCCCAAACTAGATTAAAATATGGTTGAGGGAAAAAAGGATTTGTTCTGTAAAACTTGGATGGGGGGGGGGGGGGG
>JAQQSU010018662.1:0-10431 GCA_028627135.1 Pseudochirops cupreus
GTAATTCTTTTCAGACGCTAACCTAGAAAGGATTTCTCATTAGAAATCCCCCCAAAACCCATCCCTCATCATTTTTGGCAAGCCAGCTTGGAGATATAGTCTGAGGTCTCAGCTGCCTGCTATCAGGTGAGCCCCTACTTCTCTTGCCTTCCTCTGTACGTCAGGTTTCTCTCCTCTCCAAGCTGTGCCAGCTTGGAGGGACCTTGGGTGCTCTGCTCAGAAAGCTGAGACAGCGAGCAGTGACTACAGAGGGTCTTTGGTGAGGGCAAGAAGGTAGGATGGCTCAGTATCACTCTTAGGAACAAGTGGCAAAAGCGTGGTTTACAGGGCCATAAGAAAAAAAAAGTCTCATGTTCTTTTGCAACACTGCTTGGCTCTAGTACCTGGGGGGCAAGGAAAGGTGGTCTGGAACACTCTTCTCAAACCCCCAGTCTCAAACCCCTGAAAACCCCGGAGTTCTGGCCCCTCTATGCTTGGCTCACTCCTAAGGAAATTCCTCCCCTTTTTGGCAAGGAAAGCAAGCTGCTAAGCTGCTTGGTCTTTTAAAAACCTTCACTTCCTGAAGGGTCTGTTCTCGGCTGCTCTCAGCCTTGGTACTTCATGGTTCCACCTTGTCTCTAGGACTCGGTGGACGGACTACAACTCCCAGAATCCCTCTCTCCATCCTTCCCTTACCTGGGGTGGAAATTCTCATCTCCCAAAGCCCCTGATTGGCCTACTCTCTCTCTCTCCATTTTGAGGGAATTTTCAAAATTCTTTGGGGCGTTTGTATTTTGTCTTTTCTTTCCACTAAAAGTAAAGGGGGGAGGAGGCATAACAGCTTTATCAAGGGCCCCTCCCTCGCAACAGCCCTGGGCACCGAGCAACACCAGTAGGTGAAAACCTATCCCTCATCAATGCCATTTGGGATTTTCTTGGCAAAGATACTGGAATGGTTTGCCATTTTCTTCTCCAGGTGATTTTACAGATGAGGCAAACAGGGTTAAGGACTTGCCCAGGGTCACACAGGCCAGATTTGAACTCAGGTCTTCCTGACTCTAGGCCTGGCACTCTATCCATTGTGCCACCTAGCTGTCCCAATTGTTTAATATTTTAATATTAATACACCAAAGAAGACAAAAAAATCACAGATGAAGACACAAAGATAATTTCATTATTTACATAAAATTAATACATACATGTATATACAAATACATGTCTATATGTCTATATATGTAGGTAATAGAAAACTGTCAACTAAAGGTATTGGAGACATAAACCTAATTTTGTAGACTCACTTAAAGCATCCTCAGGACAATACCGGGAGTGAATACAGGTCGTCTTAATTTTTTTTTCTACTTACGAACCCTGTAGTCCTTCTTAAACTGTGGGTCTCAGCTCATATGGGGATGATATATACTTCACCACTTCAGAATGTCTGGAGGAAACGCCAGTTCCTTGAGAAGATGACCAAAGTAACATGATTAACTTTACCTTTGTGTAACACAGGTGAGGGAGGACTATTGTCAAAAACAATTATGTCTCACTTTTGGTTATGGTATAATGGGAGTGTCTGAGAGGGAAGGGAATTGGCAGACAAAATGAAGGAAACACATGAAAAGTTCATTTTTTAGAAATTTTGTTCAAAATTATGGATGGCATAGTGTAACCTATTAGTCACTATAGTTTCAAAAATAGGGAGTTAGCTTGACTCCTAGAGGGGAGTTGAGGCAATTTACATGGATTCTGATGAGGAAGGACTTAATGGTGGTTGAAAGCAACCTCACTTCTCCACCTAGCTCCTTTATTTACAATTTCACTATGTAGAATTTCTAGAATGTTTTACAGGGACAAATGCTAGTGAGAACAGAAGTCAGGACTCAGATAAAGATTTTAATGTGCCTCTCCAGGTGTCTGAGGCTTGAAAAGGCTGGCACCCTGGGGAATACACTTTAAAGGACTGTTGTCTGAGATCCTGACTCCAACAAAGCTTTCTTTGCCCCCCAAACTTCAGATACTTAAAAAAGACAAGTCTTTTATTAGATTTTCCATTCCTGTATTGGTCCCAAGGTACAGCAGATTCAAGACGATGATTTACAGAACCTAGATGTTTGAAGGCCTGCTCTGATTTGCATCTTCTTTGTTAATGCCTTTAAAAATGTTAATTGACTTCCCAAAGACCTGATGAACTTCCCCAGACTTTTGGGGCCTAGAATTCAACAACTTGATTTTATCTGAGTTTACTTCCAGGATATAGCAGACTCTTATAGTGATAAAACTATGATAATATCCCAGGATGTGATAAACTAAGCCTATTGATGAAAATACTTGAATCTTTGTCCTTCGGATCTTTAAAAATCTTGTTCAAATCATCATTAAATGGAGTTCATGGTTCTTCCCTGAACTACCCACGTGGCCTGGTCATTTCTTTTTATTCACATCTCCAATCATGCTTTAATGCTGGACATTAAGCAGGTCTCAACATTCTAGCAAACAGAAGCAGAATTAAAGTAAAAAGAGATATTCTTGCGACGCCTTAAATAAACGTTTAGACCCTTTTCTTTGTGTCATGAACCTCTTTTGGCAGACTGGTGAAATCCCTGGACCCCTTCCCAGAATAATTCTTTTTTTAATCTCTAAAATAAAATATATAAAATTACAAAGAAAACCAATGATACCAAAATACAGTTATCAAAATATTTTTTAAAACAATTTCAAGGGCCTCAGGTTAAGAACCTCTGGTTTAAAATGGAGAGATTCTGTCAGAGACCACAGGAGATCAGTTCAAAAGTAGACTTCAAGGCCGAAGAGCTTCTCTAGGTAGCTGCATGTAATTGACTAGGGTCTCAAATCATTAAAGATCTGAAATACCCCTTGGGCTATGACTAAAAGAGATGAAATTCTTGTAGCTTTAGCTTTAAATCAGAGGATATACCAGCAGGTGTTAGAACAGAGATCAGTACAGATTCCCACAGAGAAGAGTAGAGAAGATCAACAGAAACATAGTCTCCACATCCAATGGCACCATCAGAGGACATTGATTGATCTGTAATAGAGGAAACATCAGAGGTGCTGTCAGTCGGTATACTACTACCACCTAAGGAGAGTCAGTTGCCCTAACTATGAATACTTCTTGAGCACCCATATTCTCTATGCTTTTCCATGTATATTCTTTAACCACAGGTCCACTCATGTGAATTTTCTGATTACATATGTTCCCTAGCTATTCAAGTTTCCTGTGTCTATGGTAATTGGTGGGAAAATGTACCTTTGTATGTGGGGCAAATCTTTCTGGTCACTTATTTTGCTATGCTATTCAAATAAGTGTCTTTTGCTTTAACAGACACATCCTTTAGGGCAGCTAAGTGGTGTAGTGGTTAGAGTGCAAGGTTTGAAATCAAGAAGACTCATTTTCCCAAATTCAAATCTGACCTCAGACACTAATTGTGTGACCCTGGGTAAGTCACTTAATTTTGTTTGCCTCATTTTCCTCATTTGTAAAATGAGCTGGAGAAGGAAATGACAAACCACTCCAATATCTTTGCAAAGAAAAACCCCAAATAGGGTCACAAAGGGTTAGACATGACTGAGGCCACTAAACATCATCAACACATCCTTTGGCTGGTTGGCAAACAAAGCATATTCGTGGGGGCTCCTGAGCAATGGATTTGAGTAAATACTGCCTCCTAAAATATCTCAAACCTTGGCTAGATTTCAGGAGACCCATATTGAAAAAAAGTAGGCAAAGTACTACAAAAAAATGCACCAAAAGAAAATCTAGCTGGGTGTGCCTAAGGCATGTTTTTGAAAATTCAAACAATTTGGCAATGCACCATCGAACATGCTTTGCTCCATGTTCCGTGTTAACCTTCCTCTGCTTTTCCTGGGGGATTTCTGGTCTCCTGCTTTGTATACCAGACTGTGACAATACCTAACACTACAGTATTTAAAAAAAAAAAAACAACCACAAACAAAATTAAAACTTTTACTCAGTTCAGCCTTTTCCCAGATTTCATTTGATCAGATAACCAGCAAGGATGCAGTCATCATGAGCTCTCCTCATTTTTGCCTGAGGACGTGTGATGGCTTGATTTGAGGAAAGGCGACAAAGGACAGAGCTCAGCACAAAGCAGAAAAATGGGATGTTTCTCAACAGGAGAAAAATGGAAGGCAGAGATTGCACTGGCAAGAGTATCATAGAGCTGAGGTAACACAATGTGCTGTTGAGAACCAAGGGAAAAGGTGATAATTCATAGCAGTCTGCACAGCATGTAGTTACTGTTAAATTATATACCACTGACTTCCCACACCCTCCTCTTTTCAAATGAAGATTGAGTTGATCCTTTAACTTAATCCTGAAAATGACAGCATATGCAGTCATCCAAATTTCCCGTTAGAGAAGCAGGAATTCTTCATCAAAGAAGGCCAAGTAAGTAGGAGAAGCAAGACATGAATTTGGCCTTATGCAAATTCATAAAATCAGAGCAATAGAGAAAAAACCAAATTTTGGTCCTACCAAATGTCTAAGCTACACACAAGTCTGGACTACACTTTTAAAATTGTGGATATTTATGAAGTTCAAGGCTCAGTATGACTTTTGTTCAATTGTTTCATTACTTTTTAAATTCAGCATTCATGCACATTATCACAAAGGAGAAAAAAGCTATAAAAACAAATATCAAAGCCCCCTGTTGTGCACAGGAAATGGAGGGGCAAAAATGCAATAAGGAAACCAATTTCGGGTTTTGGAATCCAAGAGGTTTCGTATATCCTATACATTTGGAAATGAGAAAACTATCTTTTAAAATGATGAAGCCATCAGTGTGTGACAGAATGCTAACAGTCCACCAGCTTATTGGAAACCTGGAGAAATGTGCATAATAGTAATGTAATGGCCACTGTGAGTATGATTAATGAGTTAATATTTGTAAAATACATGGAACTTGTAAGGACTCCGCATAACTAAATGCTATTGTCAAATATGTTGCATTTTTCCCCCTCCTTTTCTAGCCTCAGAGAACAAAGACATGCCCTCTGATGGCAGTGAGGGAAGAAGGGACTCGTTCCATATCTTTCCTTGACTCTCAGGGGCAACCACATAGTAGAGTGACAAGTCAGACTGAATGTAGGCCACGTCCTCACCCAAACCATAGGCAGCTGACCCTCTATGTCAATGACTTCATGTCAAGAAGAAGCATGTGAATGGGAGAGCAAAACACAGATGGAAGTACTGAAGAAATAATGGTGATAGTAACACAATTCAATTCAGTTCTACAGACATGTATTAAACACCTAGTCTATGTGCAAGGCACTATGTTAAGAAACTGCTTCAGTAAATAAATGATGAAGAGACATTTGCCTTTGCAGCATACTACCCTCTCCCTACCCTTTCCTTCCCAAGGCTATTTCCAAGGACAGGCAGGTTGAGTCCTTAGAGGACAAGAGCTATCATTTCCTTCAGTGTCTTACATGCAAGCCTGAGAAGTTAGGGATTTTTCTAGAGCTCCTTTTATGAGCCCTTATCTGATATACTCCACAGCAATTAAATTTGAAAAAGATTTTCTAATGTGGTAGAATAAAGTTAACAAGAATTCATTAAACTCTTACTATGTTCCAGTCACTGTGCTAAGTTTTGGGGATACAAAGAAATGGACAAAAACGTCCCTGTCTTCAAGGACCTCACAATCTAATAGAGGAGACAATAAGCAAAAAGCACATGCAAACAACATATATACATGATAAATTGGAGATGATCTCAGAAAAAAAGACACAAGTGTTAAGAAGAACCAAGAAAGGCTCCTTGGAGAAGTTGGGATTTTAGCTGAGACTTGAAGAATGTGTGGGAAGTCAGGAAGCTGAATCAAGGAGGAAAAGAATTCAAAAAATAAGAGCTAGGAAAAAATATCTCCCCAAATGAGGGATGTATTTTCCCCTTGTACATTCAAGGTTCCTGGGGAAAGAGGGCTCAAACTTAGAAAGTACATGTGGCCAAAGAATAAACTCATAACTCATGATTCCTGAAAATCATTTTCTCCCTCTGGGGAGTCCTCATGAAGATCCTCTTAAAGATAGTTTTCTTCTGAGCTCAGAGTCAAGGGCTTTGTAGTGTCCTGAAGCTGTATTTCCTCATCTTGCCTAGGAGATCCTCAATGTGTTTCTCAGCTTCTAATGTAGATGCTATAGCTGGTCACTATTGTTAGGGGACATGATTATTGGCATAGGACCTCTGGCTCTTCTGACTTTTCCAAGTTCCATGGTCAATGGTGGTGGGTGAGAGAAGAAAAAAACTTGATCCTCCCCCTCCATCTGGCTATTCCCAAGGTCATTTTCTACTCAGGAGTCCTTTACCACTGGATTCAAACACCACTTAACTCATTGCTGCTGGAATTCCAGGTGCTGTGATGTACATGGGCCCAAAAGTGTGAGCTAATTATGACATTTCCTGTGTGGTATCATTCAATTATCAAACTGATAAGCTTCTTCCACCCTACTTTATAGTACTGATCGATTGTTTCAGTTCAACTGTCTGGACATTCTATGATTTATCGGAATGGGGTGGACTCCCATCCTTATACTTTTATACAGACAAAATGGACAGCTTTCTTTACTTCTAAATTCTTCCCTTTGAAAGTTCAGAGAGTTTTGAGGGGCTTCTAGGTTCTTGTATCCCTGGTGAAGCTTCTGGACCTTATCAGTTGACTCCACTCAGAGGAGCTAGGGTAGACCTTTGATTACTTCAGTGCAGGACTCTGTAAAAGTAAGCAGATACTTCTGCTAATCTAGTCAATATATGTGCATTTCTGACCTCTTCTTCCTCTCTTTATTCAACCTCTAATATTCTCTCCCCATTTTCAGTTCCCTAGACTTACTAGTAAAGTGAACTTTGTCCAATATGGGGGTCTTAGGTTCATCCACTCTGCCCCATCCTTAGACCATGACCAGTCAATCAGTGAACATGTATTAAGCACCTACTAATTGCCAGGCACTGCAGTAAGCACTGGACCACAGTGGTACAAACCAGATGATCAATTTTCAGGTCTTTCTTTCCTTCTGCTTCTTATGTAGTTCATAGTATTGACAGGTAGGACCTGTCCTCACAGATCTGGAAGTCTGCATTAATGACTTGGTTCCTGACCTTGTCTTGTCTTGGTACTATTTTTCAACTGGGTATTGAAGTGATAGTATAAAAGAGGAAAAGGTCTTAGGATAAATACTGCTTGCACTGTGATATGCAGGAAAGTTTTAAATCCATCACAGTAAATAAAGTTTTACTAAATGAGATATACTCAGTGGACTTCTAGGTGACTTACTTCTACTGGCTATATATAGGAAAAAGAAAATAAAATCTCTTTTAAAATCCATGTTACCTATTGGGTTAAATATCTTTTGGAAATCCATGTTACTTGAGACTCCTCAAAAACCACTTAGGCTAGCTGTTCAGATTAGAGGAAATAGTGACAAAGAATAAAAAAGAATGTCACCTCTGAGGTCTGATGACCTCCCGTGTGAATTCTGTGTGCTATATAAAAAGCAGCTTTAACCCAATTGTCATGGAAGTCTTTGCTTTCTTTTTTGCTAGAGTTGAGAGAGCTCCAAAGTTAAGTGAGTAGGATGCTTTCATTGTCCTTTAAGAAAGACAAAAGAGGATATATTGTTGTGCAGTACCATACTTCTATGGTAGATAAACTCAGCCACAGCTGACACAGTGATTAAGTGAAACTTTGCCAAAATTGGATCTGTGATAATGTGGTATGTAGATATTATACACATCTCAGGTGAGAGATTGTAGGATTACATCTCAGGAATCAATTTAAGTGTCTTAGAGATAGTGAATCAAGTAGAAAGAGCAGAGTAGTTCATGAAACAATGATCTCCAAAGAATTTAAACTGAGGATTGTTGAAAGAGCAATGGAGAGAAGGAAGGAAGGAAGGAAGGAAGGAAGGAAGGAAGGAAGGAAGGAAGGAAGGAAGGAAAGAAGGAAAGAAAGAAGGAAGGAAGGAAGGAAGGAAGGAAAGAGAGAAGGAAGGAAGGAAGGAAGTATTCATTAAGAACCTACTACTTGTCAGGTAGTACATTAAGTGTTCTTGTTGAGTCATTTTTCAGCTGTGTTTGACTCTCCATGGCCCCATTTGGGGTTTTCTTGGCAAAGATACTGGAGTAGATTGCCATTTTCCTCTCCAGATCGTTTTACTGATGAGGAAACCGAGGCAAATAGGGTTAAATGACTTGCTCAGGGTTACACAGCTAGTAAGTATCTGAGACCAGATTTGAACTCATGAAGATGATTCCTTCTGACTCCAGGCCTGGCACTCCATCTACTGTACTACCTAGCTGCCCCTCTATACTAAGTGCTTTACAAATATTATCTCATTAGATGCTCACAACAACTCAGGGGAGGGGGTATCATTATCCCCATTTTACAAAATTACCTTATTCACAAATCTTTGTTTACAATTATGACCTCATTTGACTTTTATGATAACCCTGGGAAGCAGATGCTTTTATTATTCTCATTTGACAATTAAGTAAACTGAAGCAGGCAAAGGTGAAGTGACTTGCCTAGGGTCACACCACCAGTAAGCCTCTATGGCTGGATTTGAACTCAAGTCTCCTGATTTCAGGACCAGTGCTCTATCCACTATGCCATCCTACTGCTTCTGAAATTCCTTATAAACAAGGAAAAATGACAAAGAAGAGGTATAAACAATATCATCAAAGAAATGTGTGACTAAAAAAAAGATGGGGTAGTCATGTGGTGGGAGTAAGGATTAAATGATAAATAGGTTTTGTGGTCCACTGGTGTGTCAAGAGAAGGGTCCCCAGAACATCGACCAGACAACCTTGCAACAAACTTAAAGCAAGACTCAGCCATTGAACAGGGTTAGAGGCATGGGTGGGGGTGGTTTGCTCAATCTTTTTTTTTTTTACCACAGAATAAAATATTACAGGGTAAGTCAAGTCAGGAGGGATCAAGCTGTGCTTGGTGCTTGAGCTTTGCTCAAGAAGGAAAGTCTGAAAACATAAAGAGGAAAAAATTCCAATGAGGAAGAAAAATAGATTTGTCTGAATAGATCTGTATGTATGTAGACAGAAATCAGCAACAGATTTAGATTGTTTATTTAATGTACAGAAGATGAAAGTAGAAGTAACAGAGGATGAATTTTAAAGCATGGCATTGTCTTATAAAAAGTCATTTCAGGAGGGCAGAAGGTCATGCTAAAGAATGTGCCAAAGGGTTCAAGAAGACAAAAAAGGGGGGGCAGAGTCAAGATGGTGGTGTAGAAGCAAGAGAACTCTGTGGCTCCCCCCATAACCACCTCAAATACCTATAAAATATGACTCTAAACAAATTTTAGAGCTCCAGAACTCATAAAATGACAGAGAAACAAGGCTCCTGCTGAAGGCAGCCTGGCAGAGGAATGGAAGGGGCTCATGGCAGCAGCACACTGGGAGCAGAGCCCAGCCTCATGCAGTTTTAGCCTCAGGGAGGCCAGGACAAGCCTTGGCTGGAGCTCTCAGGAGAGTGGATCACCTGCAGCTGTGGTGGTTTCCAGAATTACCAACCCATAAGAGTCAAGGACAACTGGAAAAGGTCAGTGGAACTCAGCTAAATTTGGGGGAGAGGGTCCAGCAGCTGCCTCCAGAGCTGGAAGCAGTCTGAAGTGGTGGCCCTGCAGCCACCTCCATGTGACTGCTTCAGAGCTCATGGCCTGCAGATTGCAGGGGGGCCAAGCAATCATTCAGAGGCTAAGTGCTCTTGTCTTGAGCTGCCTGGATCAGGATTGTGGTCTTGGGTGGTGGTCCTGAGGTGCGTTTGGAGTGGGCTGGTGGGGGCTGCAGAGACTGTGGCTTCCTAATAGCTCTGGCAGCTGTGAAAACCCCAGCAATTTGGGACAGAGCTCTCCCCTCTGAAAGCAGAGTTCTACTGAACCCAAAAGTCAAGTAACTGACTGGCAACATGAGCAGACAAAGGAAGCAAAGAAAGCTCAGCAATCCAACTTTAGACTCCTTTTTTGGGGATAAAAAGGATCAAAGCATGGAACGGGAAGAAGATGGCACAGTCAGAACTCCTGCACCAAAAGCTTCCAAGAAAAATGTAGACTGATTACAAGGCATAGAGGAGCTTAAGAAGGATTTTGAAAACCAAATAAGAGAAGTGGAGGAAAAACTGGGGAGACAAATGAGAATGATGCAAGAAAATCATGAGAAGAGTCAACAACCTGACTGAAGAAAATAACACCTTAAAAAATAGACTGACTTAAATGGCAAAAGAGGCCCAAAAAGCCAATGAGAAAAAGAATGCCTTAAAAGGTCAAATTTGCCAGATGGAAAAGGAATCTCAAAAGCTCACTGAAGAGAATAATTCCTTCAGAATTAGAGTGGAGCAAATGGAAGCAAATGACTTTATGAGAAATCAAGATACTATTAAACGGATCCAAACAAATGAAAAA
>JAQQSU010018663.1:0-10431 GCA_028627135.1 Pseudochirops cupreus
ATATATATATATACATATATAATTATTATTATTATTATTAACTACATCTAAATGGGAATTATGATATATAGGCACTGGTGTAGGGAGATCCACCTTGCCCTACCAGAAAGTCAGAGGGGCCAGGGGGAGGACATAGGAGACAGCAGATTGAGGGAGGGGTTATACAATGCAATGGCTCTCTTGAGGTGTTGGGTAGGCGAAAGATGTGGAGAAAATTTGTAACTCAAAATCTCATGGAAATGAAGTAAACAAGAAAATAAATACATTTATTTTAAAAAAGACATGTTTTCAGTATATGTATTTAAAAGGGTAAAGTATTGGTTTACAGAAACTTTTCAATTTTTCTCAGCAGTGTAAAAACAGATGTTATTCTCAGTCATGTAAATATATGACAATTCAACAGGCACATGACAAGATTTGTGATATCTAAAATCTTTAAGGAATGAGGCCTTTTTGATAACTTAAGTTTTCTAGAAAACCAAAAATGAAACCTTTTGACTCTCAAATATCAGACCAAACAGAATTTCAGATTTTTTTATTGATAACTTAGGGTCATTTTAAGCACTAGTTACTATTATATGTTATAGCTTAGTCAATATGGTACCACATACCAGTGGTATTGAACTTAAATAGAAATAGGGACCACTAAACCATATATAAGGACATCAATGGATGCAGTATATTGACTTAGAAACCCACCTATTAGCATTATCTCTGTCTACTGTATTTTTTTAATATTTTGTTAAGTATTTCCAAATTCCATTCCAATCTAATTCAGGCTATACTTGGGAACACGGGCAAGTTGTGTATTTTACAATTCTGCTGTATGTCGCAATTGTATTTCTACTCCAAAGTGTGCCTATTTGATATACCTTCACTAGGACACACCTGATTGCTTTCAAGGATATTTAGGTATAATACAGATGATTGCCTCTACCACCAGCTTAATTCTTGTTTGAGTTGAAGATGTCATACCTTCGTGAGCTATAACGGATTGCAAGTGGTCATGTTAACATTCCGTATCCCTTTGATCTGCCCATTCTCTAGCTGGATATTGTATACAATCAAACAAATTTTTGGTTTTGTTTTACTTTTTGTCAATCAGTCAATAAACATTTATTGAGCACCTACTACATACTAGGCATTGGGCTAAGTACCTTTATTTGGCTATTTATTGCCAGGTATTCAGGGACAGTAGTTCCTCTGACTTATTGATGGAAAAAAAATGTTATTGTTTTTTTTTTCTCTGCAATATGCTAATGTACTTGTGTTTAAAAAATACACAAGCATACCTATACTAGTAATGACTAGTATTAACTTTCACACAAACACAAGAAATATTCCTGCAATGAAACAAATTTAGTGAATAAAGCTGTAACTACCAGGAAGTTTTTTCTTGTTTTTTCCTTCATTTTCACCCAAGCGCCATCTATTAGTAAGCTGGAATCCTTACTGATGCTAAAGTTTGGGGGTATTAAGGATTTTTTTCCCTGTACTGTTTATCTTAAAATTATAAAATGTAAATACATTTATATTGCTATATATAACATAGCACTTGGAAAGTTAAAAGAATTATATATAATGTATGTACAAATATATATCATATATAATATGCAGTCCATGTACATATATGTTGTATGTGTATATATAACACTGTGAAAAAGGAATCAATGCATATGTATGTTTTTAATTTATGATATACACATATAGGCATATACATACACATATATTATAAACTTGAGCTTCACAATGCCTGTAATAACTAATTAATTATGATGGAGCTTCCCTTTTTCACAGGGAATTCAGACAATGGAGTAGCAACACAACTAGCCAATCAGAAGAATTTCTGATGCTCAGGGCTACTTGAAATACCAATCCTTTGTGAAGTAAACTTTAGCTGAACTCAGATGCCTACAATTGCTGAAACTAGAAAGAAAAGCAAACATCTTGCTTTCTAAAGAGCCATATAATCCTCCTGCTTTCTGATTTACTGTATTTACAGATATCTTCTACCTAGACCCCCACTTCCCTCCTGACTTCCCAATTTATTGTTTCTCCCTTTACCCTGATTTATTCATAAATGCCTCAAAAATTTCTAAATATCTCAGATATGTATAAATTTCTCACCCTTTCCAACTCCTTTTTGAGCAGGCGAGAACATCGTCTTGCTACTCCAGTTCATGAGCTTCTTCTTAGGCAATAAATATAGTTATAAT
The DNA here is from genome assembly GCA_028627135.1 of Pseudochirops cupreus. Classification (NCBI taxonomy): domain Eukaryota; kingdom Metazoa; phylum Chordata; class Mammalia; order Diprotodontia; family Pseudocheiridae; genus Pseudochirops; species Pseudochirops cupreus. Next base: position 2,217 of record JAQQSU010018663.1, read on the forward strand.
CTTTGTAAATTATAATTAGACTCTCGATCATTCCAGGTCCACCTTTTGGATCTTGGGTTTCTTCTATTTTAGCAGTTCACAGGGGGTTTTATTTTAACAATATACACACATATGTAATCATTCTAGTTTCCCAGTAGTATGTTAGGTATGTACAATAATAGAAAGGCTATTAGTTTCACTTTTAAGGTACTCATTTCCCTTTTTTGTCTCCTCTGAAAACTTCTTAAGAATAGAAGAATGCAGGTGAGAGAGCCACAGAAGGCCCTAGTACAGACTTGCTCTGTGAAAGTGCAACAGAATGACCTAGCATAGACTGGCTCCTTAAGAGTCTACCCAATATGGAGAACTAATTAATAAACTTTACTTTTCTTTGGCTGAAAAAAAAAAAGGGGGCGGCTAGATGGAGCAGTGAATAGAGCACCAGCCCTGGAGTCAGGAGGACCTGAGTTCAAATCCAGCCTCAGACACTCAACACAAAACTAGCTGTGTGTCCTTGGGCAAGTCACTTAACCCCAACTGCCCTACCTTCTCCCCTCCAAAAAGCAAAATAAAAAATAAAAATAAAAATAATTATTAAAAAAAAAAAGAATAGATGAATGCAACTAAATGGGAAAGAGAAGAAGTTGTGGAAAATTTCTTGAAAGTTTGGTTTGATTGGACAACAAGTGTTTGTTTTCTTCCTGTCTCCTCTGTCTTCTTTTCCCTCTTGTCTTGTCTCTCCTCCAACATCTCTTTTTCATTTTTTTTCCACTGAGTTCAGTCCACCCCAAATCTATTTATGTGTACTTGGCTTAGACACCTTGTTATTTTAATTGCAGCACTTTCTTGGGGTTTTGTGATGGAGGAGGGGCTGACCTCCCTCCCCTAGAGTCAAGTGAACTTATCTAGATTCTGAATATTTTGCGTCCCCTCAGGAAGACCTGCCCCTCAGCTTATTTTCTCTCTGCCATCCTGGAAACATAAGAAAAATTTTCTTTGAGCCCTACAAAGTTGAAGAAGGGGAGATTTATCCCCTCAGCACATGACTTCTTAAGTAAGGTTCCATCTGTATGCATGTGCATGTGTGTGTGTTTTATTTTTATTTATTTATTTTTCTCTTTCGTTTCAGAGACTTGTGGGCAGCTAAGTGTTGTAGTGGATAGTTTCAGGCCTGAGTTCAGGAAGGCTTATCTTCCTGAGTTCAAATCTGGCTTCAGATACATACCAGTTCTATGAACCTGGGAAAACTTAACTCTTTCTGAATCAGTTTCTTCATCTGTAAGATGAGCTAGCGAAGAAAATGGCAAACCACTGTAGTATCTTTCTCAAGAAAACCCCAAATGGGGTCACAAAGAGTTGGGCATGACTGAAATGGCTGAACAACAACAGAGACTTTTAAAAGCTCCAAAGTATTGTCCTCTCCTTTGCAGAACTTGAGAAATGTGTCTTCACATTCCCTTTCATTGTAGGAAAAGGATCGCCTGTTCCTTATCTAATTCATGTTGGTCCACTGGGTACCTTTTTCTTACTCCTCTTCCTATCCATCCTTATAAGGAAGCACCTACTAGGTTAATGACAGGATTATAATTATTCCTTAGAAATCTGAGGTGGGAGTGAAACTGAAGCAAGGAGAGCCTAATTTCTCCTATTGAGGAGACAGGCAATGCCAGAGCTATGAACCTAGATGAAATCTCAATGACAAAGGTTCAAGTTTCAGTGCCCTCAGTCTAAGAGTGCCCAGATAGCCTTTGGGCTCTATACTAATAAAAACAGCTCACCTGAATGTATTGCTTTAAAGTTTGTAAAGTGTTTTTCCAAAATTGTCTCATTAAAATCTTTACAACAAATTTGCCCAATATGTATTATTATTAGATATTTTATAGAGGAAGAGATGAGTCTTAGAAATGTTAAATGACTATGGGTAACACAGTGAGCCAATAGTTTGGGGAGGGGGGAAGGGCATGTTTCAAACCCAGGTGTGCCTTCTAAGTTTAGTACTGTAGCCATTTGACCATGCAGCATTTCTATAATTAGATAAAATAGCAGGAGTAATTAGAGATATCTGGTATGCTGCCCTAATATGGAGATGCTATATCTGACGCACTATCAGTAGGTCATGTACTTGGGATTGTTTTTATCTAATAGCAATGATAAATTCTAGCTGATCTCACCACATTTTCACTCAGACTTTCATGTAACCCAGGGCAATTTTCTTCAAGACATTTGCCTGAAGGGGAGAGTGCAGACTGTAGCCATGGAAATGAGAAATAGGTCAATAGTCATGAAAACAAAGGACAGATCAATTGACATTGCCCTTACCCTATTTAAAAATCACTTCTCCTTTGTAACAAAATTTATAATTGGCATTTATGTAACACTTTAAAATTTATAAACTCCTTTACATGTATATCTCATTTCAGTCTCATTAACAATGTTGAGAAATAGTTCTAGAGCTATCCACCTTTTACAGATGAGGAAGTTGAGGCTTAGAACAATCACAGTTACACAATTAATAAGTACCAGAGGCAAAACTTAATTCCAGATTTAATTGACACTGAGATAAACACTAAATCCATTCATTATATTTTACTAGGGGATAAGATGACCCATAGAAAACTAAATTGAAAGAATAGAAAAAGCATAAAAACTCAATCTCCATACCTAGGCACTGACTCATAAATAGCTATATGTATATGTGTCTCATGGTGACTGGTTAGAATCCTATTCCTTCCCATCTTTATGATGCACAGAGTGTATTTGCACTATCTCTATGACTATAATCTTATCTTCACCAATAGCATAAAAATTTCAATTTTCAATAATATTTTAAAAGTTACTAAGTTGTTTTCCTGTTACCTGTTATTATCTTATATTTATTTGCCCTTGAAAAGAATTTCCTAATGAGATATTTTTAGGACCACACACACACACCCCAAACAGGTAACTTTTTTTTTTAAATTTAAAAGTATTTAAAATACGGATACAATTAACGTTATGTTAAATTTTAGGATTTTGTTTTCTTTTAAATTGAAACATTTGGGGAAGTGAAACTTTTATTTTGGATTCTAACTCATTTCATTGTTTTTAAGTTAATATATTAGTTTAATCATTTAATTTCTAAGTTTCTATGGTTCTTTCAGTTCTCTGTGTCAAGTAGGCATTTTGTAGTATTTATGAGTCATCATCTAATATTCATGGCTAGTAAAACTGTTGTATCTTTTCATATCCCTGGTCTTCTTATAGTAAAATTTCAAAATGAAAAAGATATGATATTTATAATCTGAAAAGTATAGATTTTTGATGCTCAATCTCATTTATTATATAAGTGGCTTTATTTTGAAAACAGATTTTTGCCTAAAGATTTGAAAATGAGAAAATCTACCAAAAAGAAGATAATCAAGGTCAAAGATAGCTACCTCAAAGTAGAAAAGAGACTGTCTAATCTGGGGGAAGAAGAAGAAGAAGAAGAAGAAGAAGAAGAAGAAGAGGAAGAGGAGGACGAGGAGGAGGAATAGGAAGAAGAAGAAGAAGAAGAAGAAGAAGAAGAAGAAGAAGAAGAAGAAGAAGAAGAAGAAGAAGAAGAAGATGGAGAGGAGGAGGAGGAGGAAGAGAAGGAGGAGAAGAAGTCTTAGAAGAACATTGGGCAGGATTTTAGAATCTCTGTTAGTTATGATATCAAGCACAGTAATATCATACTCATTCACTATTGATGAAAATGTGTTTCTTACCAGATGTTCCCCTTTACAAAAAAAGTGTTCACCCTGAGGCTGAAAAATATCAAAGCAAACCAGAGAATATTATCTAGAACTTGAATTTTTGGTATTTCATTAATCACTTCCCCCAGTTTCCCCTTAAAATACATATAATACATGCATACATACATATATGTGGAAAGCTATATGTTCTTTAAGATGTGAAATCATAAAAAATTGTGTCATTTTGTCAGATATTAATTTCTATAAAATAAGGAAATATATTGTATATGATTAACAAAAGTAAGCCTTGATTTTGTTTTTTAAAGTTAAGAAATAGCATGTGGATCTATATGCTTGGCTACACATGCACACTTACAATTTTGAATGCATGCATGACACAGTGGATAGAAGACAAGATTTGGAGCATGGAATGTGTGGGTCAACTACTGAGACTCTGGGCAATTCATTGAACGCTTCAGTCCCTAAAGTAACTACCTATGAAGCAATGAATGAGTAGACCTTGGGAGATGTAATCAGGAGGACCTAAGTTCATATCTTGCCTTGGATCTAGAAAATGGGCATAATACACAACCTGGTTTCTGTGAGGATCCCGTGATTTTACACCTGTTATACACATATACATATGCAGAGGTGTGTATACATGTATATAGGTACTTACATGTATACATGCACATATATGTATATATAATATACTAATATAATACTTTTAAAACCCTTTGCTTTCATTTTACCTGTTAGTATTTCATACTTATTTACCCTTGAAAGAAATTCCCTAATCAAGCACTTTTAGGACCACAAATAAAAAAAAGCTCCCTTTTCTTCGCCAAAAGTACCTAAAATAAGAGTACAATTCACTTTATGTGTGCATAAATGTGCCTGTATGGGTATACACACGTATATGTGCATATGTACATATACAGATGTGTACATATACATATATACAAACATTATTTTACAAATATTATTATTTTCACACTTATATTATAATGTAAAATATAACTATGAGAGTCATTAAATCCTCACAGAAACCCTGAGGGGTGGGTGTGTTTCCTGTTGGGAAATCTTGTTCTACCAATGCAAAATCAGCAATTTTTCTATAAATTCTATCCCTAGAAAATCATCTAGATCACTCAAGAGATTTTCCAGATGTACATAGACAATATGTGTTAGAAGTAGGACTTCAGTGTTATTGACTCCCAGGCCAGTTCTTTATGCATTCCACTACATAATGTCTTTCAATATGAAAAATGTATGTAAAGAGTTTATACTCTTATTCAGAGGCTGGTTACCTGTTTTGTGAAATTCCAATATTTTAGCTTTTCTTTCTTCCTTTTATCCTTATTTTGTGTGTGCCACTGATCATTCTCAACTATACTAGCAAATGGAAAGGGCCAGAGAGAGAAAACAAAACCCATATCAGAGTTTTTTTCTGTTTCTTAATGAGTCTGAGAAAAAGATAGAATGTATTTTTTTCCTAAATGTTAATGAAGTATATTCTACTTTTCAGTGTTAAGAACTAACTAATAATTAAATGCTAAATTAATGAAAATCCTAAGAATCATGACCTAAAATTGGTACTTTAAATATAACCATATTATTGGAATATGGAAAATTATTTCCTCATCCTCCTAACTTGTATTTTCTTTCTACTTGTGGATGGATATACCAGGCAAGAACAGATATATTATGTCAGGGTGCTCTTAAAGCTGCATTATTGATGTTGAAGTTTTTTAAGGAACTCAAGAAATGGAAGTAATGGGCTTTGTCATACCACCAGAAACAAAGTGGTTTTAGTTCTTCAAGAACTGCTCAGAAACAACATGGCAAGCAGTACAATCAAATTATTTGTCTGCTTGTCTAACATGAAGGCAATATTATCAACTGACATCCTGCAGCTATGAGATAAGACGCTGGAGAAAGGCCTGAAAAAATTGTGTTTATCTTACAACAGAAAATGATTAGGTAATTTGGACATTTCATATTTAATAAAAACTATTTAAATCAGAAACCATCAGACCTGCACTGATGGGACTTACATTTATATTGTACCATGTGTCTGTCTCCAAAGGTGATTGAATCCTTTTCATTTTTAAGAAGTACCCCTTTTAAAATGAAGGGAATGTGTTAAATGCTCAGAATTACTTTTAAATTAAACCGCACAGATGACATGAATAAAAGGAGACCTCCTAAAGTGCTTTGTAATGATGGGGGTAGCAACCAGCTAGCCGAATACTCGACTTGTTTTTCTACAGTAGATTTGAACTGCACTGTAATGAAAATATTGAAAATGATTTCTGGTCTTCACTGATATCACAAATCATAACTTGCATAAAGCCGTACGAGTAATCAAAGATCCATTTGAGCTATGATTCATACGTGCATGTGCTCATAACAGGTACTGCTCACTGCTCTATAATCAGTCCTGCAAACATTTTTCATTCGTTTCCCATTTTATTAAAGCTGTGAAAAGGAGGAAAAGATGGGATCAAATGTAAAAAGAATGAGGTTAGAAAGTAAGGCAGGCCTCCTTTTTAAAGTCAAAATTTTACTTGCTATGTATACTCAATTTTCAAGCATACTGTATTTCATAAAGTAATCACAGAAATGGCTTTTTCACTGGAAAAGGCTTTCTGAATCTTCAAATCAAAATGTGCAAAGCACAAAGTCGAACTACTATACTTAATAAATCATAATAATTAAGACCTTATTCTTTAAGAAATCACATTATGCAGGTGAATAGAAGCCAGTGAAAACTGTTTTTAGCCTTTATAATAAGATAGAATAGTTATGGGGGTCATCTCTGATTTAGTAATATATTCAGATATTTGTGTGTATATATACGTGTATACATGTAAAGGAATAGCTCAGTCAAATCTCAAAGACATTGAGGAAGCAAAGTTAGGTTTCTTTTTTTACTCACAAATTAATTCACAGAAAAGTCCATTATTAATTTTATTGTAAATGAGCACTGAAAGTTCATTTAGGATTTGAACTTCATCTTATAAGTACATTTAATATTCTGAAGCATAGATTTTAATTGGATATATGCCCTTACACTTTATCTAATTAGATATTGGCCCTTAAACTTAATGAAGGACATAAAATTTGGCATTGATTTTGGGCATGTTTATGCTGTTGTATGATCTCCTTGCTTTTTTCTAGCTCTTACCTTGGCTAAATTAATTTTCAAAGTTTTTGTTTTTTTCTTCTTATCAATGAAATTATCTTAATCCATTGATTAGCATGAGGTCAAAATAGAAGGGTACGGGTAGAATCAATTCTCAATTAAAAATAATCTGTAGGAAATAAAAGAGCTATGGGAGATTCTAAGTACATTACCATGTCACAAAGGTAATAGGGGAAGGAAAAGAAAAGAGGAATCTATAGGGATGAGAATAGTGAAGTGTTAGACCACTAAAGCAGAGATTCTTGGAAACCTAGAGTATATGCATTTGTGCTTTTAAATTGTCTGATAACTCTATTTCAGTATAATTGGTTTCCTTCATAATTCTATCATTTGATTACATATCTTATTATATGAATTTAAAAATACAATTCTAAAGAGTCCCATTGACTTCATTAGAACATCATACTGGTCGACAAAACAACAGCAACAACAAGGTTAAAAATCCCAGGTGTCTGAGATCTTTCCTTCATCTTATGTGCATTGATAAATAACGACAATAGTAACAGTTAAAAATTGCACAGCACTTACCTACTTGCCAAGTATTGTGCTAAGAGACTTACAATTATTATCTCATTTGAGCCTTGATTGTATAGGTCTTTTTGCTTCCCATTAAAATCACAATCTCAGGGTCTTGATAAAAATATTAAAGCTACAGTGTTAGATTATTTCTGTTTGTAAGTGGTATAAAATTTAGCTCTTTGTAATTTTTTAAATAACTAATTAATTTATTTATTTTCTTGTTTACATCATTCATTTCCATGAGACTTTGAATTACAAATTTTCTCCCCATCTTTCCCCTACCTGACACCTCAAAACAGCCATCTCACAGTATAGCCCCTCCCCCAATCTGCTCTCTCCTATATCTTCCCCTCACCCCTCTGACTTTCCCATAGGGCAGGATGGGTCTGCTGACCACAGTGCCTGTATATCTTAATTCCCAGATGGATGTAGTTAATAATAATAATAATAATAATAATAATAATTATTATTATTATTATATACATATATATTTTAAACATTGGATCATAGAACCCCAAACTCCAGATTCTTTCCCTTCCTCCCTCATCACCCACCCCTACTGGAAGGACATGCAACTCAATAAAGGCTATACTTGTGTAATTACACAGAATATCTCCACAGTGGGCATACTGTGAGAGACTGAATATATGTCCCTCCTTCCTATCCTTCCTCCCCCTTTGTTCTTTATCTACCCAGTCCCTGTCCCTTTACAGAAGTGTGTATTTCCAGCAAACCTCCCCCTGAACCCTGCCCTCCCCTCCATCATCCCACCTCTCACCCCATCCCCCCTACTCTCCTGTGTGGCAAGATACCC